>PVKU01005309.1:0-127139 GCA_004027475.1 Anoura caudifer | reverse complement strand
TTGTCAGGAAAAGTACCACGTGTTCCTTCAAGGGACATTTCAAGCCCTAAAAGATTTCACAGCCCCCCATCCCCAATGCATATATCTTGGAAGAAGCTTAACTCCGAGAACCCAGTCTGGGAAGTCGTCATTGGCATTAACAAACTGTGATGTGTAGACTAAGGAAGTCAGATGTGACTCTTTCCATGCCACCGGGGGGGAACATCCCAAATTCGCACAGGGCAAGGGGGGGCTTCCTGTGTGGGCCAAGAGATGCCTACGTGTTAGATGAGAAAATGTTCCTTCCCGAAGAGACTGGTACCCGAATTCCTGGAACCTGTGCGTCAACTACGTTATGTGCTTCCAATGAACTCGACCACCCTCAAGAAAGCACAGAACCTTGGTAACCAGCCTGCAACGCAGTCCCCAACTTGCTTTCTCCCACCTTCACTTTCCTTCCTTAATTCCAAGGGCAAAAAAGAAATTGCGAACTGTTATTTCTCGGAACATTTGAGATCTTCCTTCTTGGAACTTGTCATCCGTTTGGGCTCAGGTTAACTTTTGTAAACATTCTCTACAGGATCAACGTGTCTTGTGTTAACAACAAGTTTACCTGTTGGAGCAACCGGAGGTTCTTTTTGGATTGTCGCTGGATTTCCCCAAGTCATCGCCTGAGAAACAAGTAGAGGGTAGGAGATGGGGGTGTCAAGGACAAGAGAAAAATCTGAGAACTCACCTTGGAGAAGAGGAGAAATATGGGACCCTTGTCCGGCAGCCCTGTGATTCCAGTTGTACTTCACAAGGTTTAATTTCGATTTCTCTCTAAATGTGCAATAAAGAATAGCCACATTATGCAATACTAGTCCATTACACATTTTAGAAATGCATTTTCACACAATTATAAACAAACACACTAAAGGAACTGAGAGCCAGGAATACCCTTAGCACAGGGGAATCCCCAACCGTATAATAAATTGATTTTCCCAGAGTCTCAACAAAGCTATGAGATGTTTTCATCTGAGCACTTCCAATTTCCTAAATTTTACCTATAATCAGGGGATGTGGAAAGGTCTCTGTTTGGGAAGTTTTGAATCTTTCTGATTTTTCAGGTGGTTTCAGTAATGTAAGAAAATGGTACATTGACCATATGGCTGATGGTAGTTAGTCAACCTTGATTACTGGGATTTAATTTTAATAATGATGATGCGATTCCATAACTGTATTTCATAAGGATGGTGACAGTTTCAGCAGCTGTGAATTTTCCCCTAACAATTTAGTTAATTTATTGGGCCCAGATTCTAGAAATATTTTCATATTTGCGGCACCTGTGCTATGATTGATTTGCTGTAAATGGCAGGTGACTGTGGGCTTCCATGGGTGGAATAATTTTATTTTTGGTATTTAAAATAAGTGGTTTCAAAGAAAGCGAATCTTTTGTTTGTAAGTATATGGTTATTTCATAATAACTATAGAAATTTTTGTATGTGAAGAAGTTTGATGTATGTATTTATGCCCACTGAGATTTAAGTTCCTTAAGGATTATAGGGTATATATTTGTATTCTTAAATGAATATATCGAGGCTTTATGCATTGTATTCAACTCTTCCTCAAATCACTGTTAAATAAAATTAAAACTTTAAAAATATCTAATTGCATTTGAAAATTAAGAATATAAAGTCCCTTTTTTTTCCACTAGCTGAATGCTAATAGATCTTTTCTCATTCCAATACACACAAATTCCTTAAAAATACCATGAGCTGCAAATTCCAAAGGCAGGGTCGCATGTAGGTCATTTGCAATTTGGCTGATTGCATACACTTAGGCAGTGTGTTAAAAACCTACAAAACATTTGGAGCAACAAGTATAAAGGACACATAGGCAAAAACTAGCGAGGGTGCAAATGGGAGGACGTGGGGAGGGCTGGGGTGGTGGGCTGGAATGGGAGCAGAAGACAGAAAACTACAAGAACAACAATTAAAATAAATTAAAAAAAAAAAAAAAAACCAAACCTACAAAAAAGGCACCACGTTCTATTTCCTCACAGAAAGCTGCGAATGACCAGTGAGAACGCAAGGTGAGTAGGTGTGATTTGTAACCAGAGGCAAGACATCCCTGAACGTGACTTCACATAGTTGTACACTTACATGTGGATTCAAAAGGGCCACGTGTGATTTGAATTCTTAGCATGAGCATCAGGACTTCTGACCCTAGAGAACCATTTCCACGGGCCAGTCCTGAGAGTACAGCAAACCGAAGAACCAAAGACAAGCGTGAGACATCGGTGCATGGGCTGATTGATGGAGCCATGCCCAACAGGAGGACTTTTGGGGGGATTAGCTTGACGATAAGGTGCTCGTCTGTACCCTCTCTAACATCTGTACCAAGAACGTGGATCAAGTCACTGTAGACCACATAGAGTGAAAGCTGACGACAGGAAATCTGAAGAAACTAGCTGTCGTATTAATTGACCGAAGCAGAAAGATCTAAAGATTGCGATAGACGAAAACGATGCATCGATAGCGTGCATTTTAGCACAACGGTAGAAAGAAGCATAACGCCATTGATTTATTTTTATTCAAAAATATTATTTTTGAATTACCGTTGGCATCAGCATTGTTTTGCACTAGTGTCAGGTGCACAGCACACTGGGTAGACAATCATATGCTTTAGAAAGTGTCCCCCCCCCCGTTATTTCCGGTACCCACTCAGCGCCATGCAGAGTAGTTACGGTGTTATTGGCTGTATTCCCTGTGCCGAAATTTACACCTTGTGACTATTTTTTAACTACCAATTTGTAGTTCTCAATCCCTCCACCTTTTGCACCCAGCCCCCCAACCCTCTCCCTCCTGGCAACCATCAGCCTGTTCTCTGGGTGTACAAGTCTGTTTCTGTTGTGCTTATTCATTTATTATGTTCTTTCTGTATACTCAATACCTTTGGGCATCTTAATAGACTAATTCATCCGTTTAAGTTATATGTTTGCTATTTTCATCAAAATTAGGATAACTCAACTTACTCAATAACGTTTTAGCGTTGAAAGCATCAATTCTTGCTCTATAAATAGATACGGGCACACACAGGCGCATGGGATCGTTACTGAAAATATTCCGATTACACAGTGGGACAACAGAAAAATCGTTAACGTTATTTCTTGCCCTTTTGGCAGGGGACTGTGGGAGAAGTTTAAGGAGTAGTACACAAATAAAAATACCTCAAATCTAATCAGCTGGAGACCTACCGAAATGCCCCCTGATGACCTAATCACCCCTCTGCGTGGAACTGCAGGGGAACCGGAGGGAGGAGAAAGCAGGAAGGAGAAAAGCCTGACTGATGACAATGAAGACGGTGAGCTTGCGGCTACCGGGGCTCCGGGGTGAGCGCTATCACCCCGAGTGGGCCGTCTCCGGGTGGCCGCGCAGACTTTGATGCAGCGAGGACTCCAGGAAACGAGGAGAAAGAGCATTTCAAATGGTTCACCTCCTGAAAGCATCCTGCGCCACAGGCAGGACTTCAGGGTCGCCTGTCGAACAGCACTGCATTGTGATTGTATTTCCAGTGCTGCTTTGTTGTTTTTTTTTTTTACAGCCTATCATCCCTTACCAATGTGGTGACTCGGGGGAGCTCATGCAGTTATCTGCCGCATTTCACTGAGAAACATTTTGAGACCCAGAATGAGAGCCGCCTTCCAATTAATATAATTTAATTATATTCACCAGCAGGGCAAAACAAAATGTTTGCAAACAAAGAAAACTCTGCTGGCTGCATAAATCGAACTTGGGCGTGGCATCCCACCAAATTTCACGGGCCAGGTAGATTCACAGATCTCCGCATCCTCAGAAACACCCAGGAACTGAAAATCGTGATCCCCCGGTGAATGTACGTTCAGCCAATATTTTCGGGGAGTGAGCACGAAGCAGCACACGGACAGGTCCAGGCAGGCGACTCCGCGGTAGCTCCGGAGCCTCTTTGATCTGAGAAACCCTTCACAGGTGCTGTGCACCTTACATTTTTAAAATACGTTTTTGACCTTACCTAGTCTGTCTGAACACTTTCAAATCCACGTTTTCAAGGGAACGTTGGCCGCCATATTTGCTTTATTTTCTTACTCTCTGTTTACCTATTTATCAATATAGTTGTATTGTTTTAGCTCCTAAAAATGTTACTGTTAATTGCATATATTTTAGTATACTTCTTAAAGGCAAATAATTATGCAATTAGCAAGTTAATATAATATGTAGTTTTATAATGATATATGTGTATATTTTCATAAGGTAAATCTTTAGAAGTATGGATTTATACACCGCCAAATTATAAAAAACATTGTCCATATTTATTTAATACATCAGTATATTTTCACGAACAGATGGAATATTTAAATAGTTGACATTATTTAAAATTGATCCAAAAATTTAAATCATGTAAATACGAACAGAAAATTTAAAGAACATGGAATAATTTACAAATCACTTTATGTCCGACAGTAAAAAAAAACAAGTCAAAATTTTAAAACCGACACTATTGAATAGATGTTATCTAAGGTTTAAATTACATAAAACATTACCTGTTTTCCTCAGAGGTCTATTTTGAAGAAGACATGTACAATTCCCCAAAGTTGTGACTGCAAAAAATATCATTGAGAGTTCATACTAAATATGTATATTTAATAAAACACATACGAACCTTCCAAGGACCATAAGTGTATTGGGATGACATTGCTGAACACAATTCTATGGGTTTTCAGTGTGCGATTCTTCACGATCCGTTACCTGTACGCTGCGTCATGTGCGCCCCACATTTGGGAACATTTATTCTCGAAGGTATGTGCACCCCTACGTTTTTTGCAACATGATTCTCGGCAGTCCAGACACGGAAGAAACCCTCGATAGGTTACTGGATAAAGAAGTTGTGGGGCATACACAGAGTGGAATATTACGCAACTCTAAGAAAAGATGAAATGCCGCCGTTTTTGGCAGCATGGATGGGTCTAACACGGCTTTAACTTATTATTAAATTGGACTGAGTTATTTTTCTTGAGTGTATTCTGTACCTTCGGCTGCAACGTTCTTTTTTTACAGTTAGCTTAACTTTCCTTCAAGTATATGTTACTACATTAACATTTCTACAACTCTGCAGCAAATTTGTCAATGACAAAAATAACCGCCATGAATATTTCTGATAATTCATTCGCCTGTCAAAATCAGTAAAAATGTCAGCTGTGGTAGAGTGAACGCAAGGCATGTGATCAAAACATTAAGATTCCATTTCTTCCAAAACAATGATTTGAAGGAAGAAAAGGGTTTTTTTTTCTTGTTATGAAAACATATAGTTTCAAGTCAGATGTCACAGTTATTGATTATTGCTTACGTTGGCAGGGATGGAGAGAGTGCACACATGCTTGAGTAATTGCGTTTATTTTCCCCACTTGGAAATAACATCCAATTCCCTCCTCTTCAGTAATTGTCTTTATTTTCCCCACTTGGAAATAACACCCAATTCCCTCCTCCAGCTCCTGATCTCTGAGGACCGGCCACAGAATCCGTGCCTAGAAAACCCAAACGTGAAGATTTGCATTTCATTTGTCCCTGCAGCTCAGCTTCACACGCGGCCAGCCTGCCAGCACCCCCGGACACCTGGCCACAGGGAATACCCTTTCGAAAGAAGTTAGCATTATCCTCCAACCCTGTCTTCACGCACATCTTCATGAATGCCAGATGCACGTTAGCAGCGAATGGGGAGACTCTGATTTCCAGCTGATGTACCACGGCCTCTCTTATCCCCTCCGGAGCTTGCTAGCGGCAACCATGATCCACTTGGATACTCTGTTGAGCCTTTTCGAACCGATTTAAAATTCAGAAGGTCCAAGCACGCCATCCCATAAAAACCAAGGGCCCCGCCACCCTTCTCAACTGCTCCTCGGAAGAAAACATTTTGTACGTTTACGGCCTGAGTGACTTTTAAAGGTGACACTTTATTGAGTGACATTTTGATGAAAGAAATAAAAAGAGAACCTTGTTTCACTGATGATGAATGGCGGAATCCTGGGGAATAAGACTGACGTTGCCAGCTGGGCTTAAAATGCTGCCGTCTGATTTTGCCCACGAAGGCTGTGAGCTTAGCTTATGGTAACAAAAAAAAATTTGCAAAGAAAGCTCAAAAAAAAAAAAAAAAAAAAAAAAAAAAAACAGCTAGAGGGCTGCCCAGGAAGGATCCTGCCTAGCCTAATTTATCACCAAGCGTTGAAAGAGAGCAGAAACAGGGCAATAAAATCATCCAAGCAGATCTGCCCTCACAGCGTGTAAAAAGGCTCAGCCCTTAACCCTTATCAGCTCTGAGGATGTTATTCTAAGAACAAAGCCATGGGCTACACATTCCACAGCAACTTGCTTTACGATTCCTTCCTGAAATGAGCGGCATCCCTGGCCCGCACCTACTTAGCAACTTACGCGGGATGTTTCTGAGGACCCTTTGGTGACAGCTTATACACTCAGATACACTAGAACGTTTCCACCAGGAGGTGATAGGTCCTATTCAGCATCACTCTGCACATCTGTGCTGTTCCCTTTCTCTTCCATGAGTCTGCTGCATCCTCTAAGGTCAGGACATTTACAGGGACTGCACGTGGCTGTCATCGCAGCTACAAGAGCTGCCAGATATGGGAAAATAATGGTTTTCTGTTTGCCAAAGACAGGGAAAGTCGTGGGCAGACAGGGAGCCAAGCAGAACTGGACTTGGCAGCAGAAAAAATATTAGCCTCTGTTGCATAACATATTTAATATTTGTAAAGTAGCTTCTACCATAGACGGTCGATTCATCTATGGGTTTGAGGAACAGGGACTCACCTTTTACACCGAGAAAAAAATTTACTGAAGAAACAAGAAAAATAGTCATTGCTATCAACCACAAGCTTCAACGTTCTTTTACATTAGAAAAATTAGACTGTATGAACCAACAGGAAGTTACAGGAGTTGCCACATTTCTAAGTCTGGAAAAACGAGACCGAACAAAAAGAATAATTGTCTTTCTGATGAACAATTCCATCATTAATTCATAATTCTCTTCAAGTCTGAAGAAACTTTCGAGGGTTTTCCTGGGGCTGCTTCATGTCACCTGCGTCTAAGGCCCAAGGATTCTCCCGCCAAGAATAAACAGTCAAAAAAGCCCTAATTTTTCAGAAATACGAGGTTCGATATTTTGGCATCAGTATACAATCGCAGGTGCCTGCCTAGCTTGTGTCCCATGTGTGCTCGGAACAAGGGAAATAAAAGCAAAGTTAGTATCACCACCAAGTGATTCTCATGTGCTCCGTGAAATGATGCTATTAGCCAGTTAAAGATTTTTCCATATCTTTAAATACAGAAGCCTTTTTATCATTGCTTAGCTGCCCCTATAAAACAACTTGGAAACATGTCCGTGTAACTATTCCAAAAACAGAGTGTATTTAAGTTCATGAGCCATTGATTCATATATGAAAAGTGCACGAAGGCAGGATTTTTCATGGAGAAAAGGATGTTCTTATGTGACTCCTTCGGCAGACAGCGAAAACTTCTCAGTCAGGCAGACAGGCTTTGGACGGGGGCCAGTCATGAGGGGTAAGAATAAGAATCTTACCTTGCGTTAAAATAAAAGAGATGAATAATAATAATAATAATAATAATAAAAGCCCTGTAGGTTGAGTAACCCATACATAGAAACCAGCGTTGAGGAAAAACGATGAGATACCAATTACACACGAAGACCGTGGGGTTCCAGACCATCCTACGGACTCCGGTTTGATGAGACTGATGCAGAGTCTGAGGACCCCGTACAGTGGGGTTAGTGCCACGATTGGCCGTGGGTTTACGGCCGTCACACAAGTCCACATGCCGTGAAACCTGCAGCAAAGGCTGCAGTGGGAACGGGAGACACGTTAACCACGGCCCTCGTGGTTTTTGCTTGCAGATGCACTGAATGGTCATCTCTCTCCGAGATTTCCTTCGCACCGGTCTTCTCAGAAATGTGTTTCGGTTTGTATTATAAATAGCGTGTCTATCCGCTTTGTTTTGTTTTGCTTAATCCCTTCACTTTTTGCACCCAGCCCCCAACCCCCTCCCCCACGCACAGCTGTGAGCCTGTCTCTCTGTTTTGTGTTTTTGTTTATCGTCTTTATTAGATCCCACTTACAAGTGAAATCATATGGTATTCGTCTTTCTCTCAATCCCTTATTTCACTGAGCATAATAATGATCTTTTATTTTTGCATTCTCTTTTTTTTTTCCCACTTTCATGTTCTATTTCCTTGTTCCCCCCCTAGGTTTCAAATACAAATTGAAATCATATTATTTCCATCAACGTGAATGCCAGCTTTCCCAGAAAATGTCACCTTTTCAACAGGTTGTTTCTAAGCATTCTTTTTGGTTTCTGGTCATTTATGTTATTTTTTTCTCTCTCTCTTTTTAAAAAAATGGTTGTTCCAGTAGCACTGCGTCCATTGTGGTCACTGAAATTCCAGCTTTCGCAGGGAGACATGGAAGGGGCCCCGAAGCCCGCTCCGAGAAGCAGCATCGCGTCGGAAGATGCCCTGGGTGGACAGCCGTCCTTAGGAGCGGACCTGAAATTCTGACCAACGGCAGGCTAGCCGCACACAGTCCCACGCTCAGAGCGCTCTGTGAATAGATTCTTTGGGACAGACATGCATCTGTGGGTGGGACCACCAGACTCCCCCTGCCATGGACAAAAAGGTTCATAACCCTGAGCCGAATCTCTCTGCTTGCCCCAGGCCACGAATGAGGCTGGATTCTCAAAGTCAAGTGTGTGTGTTATCACAGGACAACTTGATAAACAAGGAAAAACTAGAGGAAATTGTAGTAATCAGGGCTTAGAGACTAGGGCAGAAAACAAGTAAAAAGAAGACAAAGCAAATAATGCACGCATCTTTAAAACATCTCAGTAAGCTCTCGGGTTTTGGGGGGAGTAACATATGGCAAAGATATATTAACAGTGAACTCCAAAGTCTGATGTAGTCTCTAAATAATCTGAGATGCCAGTATTCCCCTTCACATATAGAACGGACATTGATTGTTTTTCGAACATTCTCAGGCCTTTAAGGAATAAATCTGAATTGGAGAAGATTGGTACCAAGCTCACGTTCTCCGAGTCGTTTTAGGGAGAGTATCGTGAGGAAGATGCCAGCGCTGCATTCAAATGCGGTTATTTTAAAAAATGATTTAATTACTTTCCGGCTATACATGGCTCTGCGGAATGAAGTCTGCCTTCTGTTGTTGGGTTCTGCTAGATGTTTCATAGGAGACAAAGTCGGTGAATTTGGAAATGGGGAAAGGAGACCCTGTCTCTCTGAGTGTATTTCGAGGTTGGTTAAGAAGACCAACCTGCAAACTCAGTGGAGTTGATATTACAAAAAATTCCCTTTCTTTTGCACTTCTCATCAGCTTTGACGATCTGTTTGTTTTCCATCTTTTCGTGGTTTTCAAAACGCACATCATGTGTCCTGTCTTTTGGGGGGACCCATTCACTCCCATCCTTTTCATTGTTTTTTGGTTACTTAGAATGATAGGACTTCATAGTTGGAACGCAATGACTATTTCAGCGTGTGGGCGTTGTACTGGCCTGAGAGTTATTTTGCCTGAACTCGGCCGCTTACTTATTAGCAGCTACCAGACACTTGCTGCCTCTCCTCCTCTCGTTCTGAGCTTTGCCGAACCTCAGTGTACAAAGAATCGTTAATTTCCTCTATTCTTTTTACCGGTTCTTCCCTTTTTTTTTAAATAAAAATTGTGTCTCATCTGTCATCCCATTACCCATACCTCTCTCTTTGTTACGTTAACCTTCATTTTAGTTTTTGTGGCGCAAAGTTGTAGGTTGCCACAATTTTCCTTCAAGTGATAAGGTGCTATTTCATAAATAGTACGAGAGCCTTGGAAGCATTTTCCTCTGTTCTCTTACAATGGTTACATCCCATAGTCTTCTCCTGATCTTCATTCTCCATTCTCACGCATTTTAGGTGACATGTGCTATACACCACAAACTATAGTTCTATTTTTATTTAAGTATTCACTTGTCTCTGAAAGAGATTGAGTAATGAGAAGAATTCTTCCACACTTACCTTTATATTCATCACTAGTTGGTTATTACTTTGATCAGGCCATATTTCCATCTGGTCGAGCTTCCTTCCGCCTGAAATTTCTTGCACTGCGGGTGTGCTTGTGAGAACCTGTTTCTAATGTTTGTGTGTTCATAACATTTTCTTTTATTTCCTTTTCCTGGAAACATATGTCTGCCTGGCATAGATTTCTAGGCTGATTTGTTGTTTGTGTACTTGTTTGTGTCTCAGTAATAAACATTTCCAGGAATATCCTTGGAATTTGTTCTGGGACCCAGCTAAGTGACCGGGGATCCTTTTGATCTTTGTAGATTTCACCGTTACGATTTTTCTTCTGCAACGACAAGACACACGCCCAGTCTTTCGTCTCCAAGTCAGGGGCTCCTTCCTGGGTGAGTGGAGTCTACAGGCCACTTCACCGTCTGCTATGACAGAGAAACTACACCTCGAAATGGGGTCATCAAGTATCTTGAAATCCCAACGGTGGCTATGGATCACTGGAGGCCAGAAAACGATATAGTTTATTAGATACCGCTTGACCTATAAGGGAAGAAGTTTTCCATCGATCCGCTTGGCAAACACATAACTGCAGTCCATAGAGCGGGGAATCGTCATGTGTTAAATAGACTTATGGAGATTCATAGATGCAGGTGGTGGGTAGGAGGGGCTGGGTGCTCTTGAGGAGACTCCTTGTAGCTCATTCACGGGTCTCTGGTGATACGCAAAGTCTTACCCGTGCCCTCCCCGGGCAACCGACAGCCATTTTCCTGCACAAACAGGACCAAGGCAAAAAAGGAAACCCCATCATCAATTTTTAGATACGAGATCATTCATTTACATAATTTAGTTTTCACCATATTAAATGACTTTGGATATTCACCCATACCGTGAAAGGAATGCCACACAGCAGATTCTTACAGTGAAAGTTATGTTTATGCACATCTTTCTGAGTGATTAATCCACTATAGTACAAGTCTAGCTGAGAAGCCATTTAAATTGGAAAACTTTATAGGCTGTGTTTCTCGTTTGAGAAAGTCACACTTAGTTTGATGTGTCTATTAATTGTTTGTTGAAACAACAGTGATTGCCCCTCCCTCCCAAGATTTCGGCTGGGTTAAAGAATTTTAAACTTATTCATTTTTGTTTTTCATAGCTCCAAACGCACAGCATGTTTTATTTCTAAAATCATGTTCCCGTACAAATGATGGAGAGACATCTTCTTCTCATTAGAGAATGTGCAAGACCTACATTGCCACTTTGCTAAAAAAGAACACCTTCCCAAAGCGTGCGAAGCCTTAGGTAGTATCCCAACCCGTGCATCCATGTGATTCTCGAGGGCCGCTGAGCAGGGGCATAGAAAATTTCCAAACTCTGTTGTGATTGGCTTAAAAGCCACCTTCAGGAATGTTATAGCCACAGATTTGCTGAAAGTGTCACAGAACAAGCTAGAACACACCTACCTCTGCACCCTCATAGCCCAAAGAATGGAGCATTTTAAGCAGAAGTGGCTGATCGGATGCCTCCCCTGAGTGTCTTGGAACTGTGGCATCCCAGGCACTGTAAAAACAAACAAACAACAAGAACAAAACACAATTTTCCTCTACCGAAATGGACCTGTTCTTACCAGGGTTAGGTCTACAGAAGTCACACCCCAGAGTATCAGCCGGAATGAGGAAAATAAGATGAGAAAGTGGGAGAAGACACATTTCAAAAGGAGGAAAGAAAATTGGCAAACCTGAGGGGCACCATGTTGCATCTGAAATTGACCCTGCGGACTACAGAAAATGGAAATTCATGCCAGTCCACGCTGGCACGAGAGCAACACAATCTTTAAAATGTAGCTACTTTTTGAAATCACGGACTGACTCGCTCTCAAATATATGACAGAGTTTAAGCATTTTTAGTGATAAGGACATCACCAAATCACCCATTTCCAAAAGACATTTCGTAAAAATGTAATCGGCTTCGATGGAGATATTTTGCCCAGATACCAGCTTTCTTTTTAGCTCCCCAAGGGCAGCTGGCCAGTCGTGACTGAGAACTTATACGTAGACGGGTCACATATCTCTCAGATGACCGCATTCTATCAGCTGGCTTCCAACAGTGTTACGTGAAGCCGAAAGACTTCGAATGTGCACACATTCTCACTAAGAGCTACATTTGCAGGCTGCGTCTCTGCATCCGGGCAGACAAAACCAAACCTCCACACATTCTGAACCGTCGGACGAGGGTTTCTGTTGACAGAATCATGGCGAGCTATGCATTGAGGCGTGTTGGCCCCGGGTGAGTAGGAACATGCTAATGGATACGCACTGCCCAGCTCTTGAAGAGGGGGCTGAGTTTTTGGCAGAGTGAACCCATCGCCCTGATGCTGGACTCGAATGCTGAGGGAAGGATGCCGCCGGGTGCTTGCCTTCGCTCTTTGGGGACGCTTGCATCCACCCATGGAAGGCCCAGGAGTGAAGGTGGCATTTTCATAGCCCGCCTTTCGGAGCCACCATGTCCTTCTACACATCACCAGACGGACCCTGTTGTCCGCTCAAACCAACAGCTCAGCAGGGCTCAAGGAGACAAACAGAACCTCCGGCACCGGGCCGGCTCCGGTGTTCTCAGCACCCCGTTTGGAATGAATGAGGAGGCGATTTGATCCTCCCGGTACTGGGCTCGCAGTTGGCATCCGTGCGTTTTGGCTGGGTTCCGTACCCACCACATCCTTTAGAAATTGTTTAAACGCTCCTCCCCTCCTCACCCTCACCTTTTGGGGTGCAGAATGTGTACTTGTGTGTTTTTTTTTTCCCTAGGAAGGCCCCAAGCAATGGCTTCGCATCCCTGAGTGGGCCTCTGAAGAGAGGGTCGCCGACTCCATCTTCCTCCCTGCACCTCCGCAGGCTGAGGAAGCCCGGAGAGCAAGGAGAGCTGGCCTTGTGCCCAGGTTTCCAATAAGGAAATACAGAAAGTTCCACTCGACATCTCTAGTGTTATCTCAGTGAGTTCTCCGTGTCAGAATTTGTCAGCGAAACGCCTTCATTGGCCATGGCAGAGGACAACAGTAGGCTTTCTGGGCGTTTCCTCTGTCCACCCCACCGATCCGGATGAAATGTCAAGAGTTGCTTGAAGCCAAAGCAAGGACTTACTGGTAAGACCTAGGTGGAAAAATGAAGGAATCAGGAAGAGACACAATCCAGGAGCTGGCCGGCCCCGGGGCAGGCTGAGGGGCAGCGATCTTCTAGATCACCAGCCAACGTGCATTACAGCTCACCTGTGATCCACGAGGGTTCCTGATGATTTGCATGGTCTCCCCGTTAAAGCCGGAGTCCCAGTGGGAGGAGAGCCAGACATCAGGCCACTCCCACTGGCTAGTTTTCCCTCTTCCACCCCGAAGAGAAAACGCCATCACCAGGGAGAACCGTGTCTTTGGGGAATTGCGGGACCAGGTGTTCAAAACAGTCCGTGAAACAGCAACAGGGCGGTCATCCCGGAACTTGCTAGAAACTCGGCCTCTAAGGTGGTCCTTTGCACCAACGCCTGGAGAATAAAGACAATGCAAGAAAGACACCCTACAAGTCTACCGCCTTTGCCAAACTAGATCTGAAATCCTAAATAAAATATTATCAAACTGAATTTAGAGATGTAGTAAAAAAAAAAAAAAAAGCGTAGCACCAATGCCCAAATACAAGATTAGTTCAATATGGGAAATTCACGCCAATTATTACATCACTAAAAAAAAAAAAAAGTGAGACATTGGAAATAACTTTTGCCTTTTACTCGGTTATTATACACAAGATTGATGCGAAAACTATAGATTGTATAATCATATATTGGCCGTTGCTGATTGGAACATCAATTTGTGGCAGGGCACTATTTAAAATGGCATCAGAAAATGCGATGGCAACATCAGTTCTTGATAAAAATGATCAGTGGTTTACCTACGACCCCCGGGAAGACCCTCTCCTGTTTCATGTGAGACTCCGCCAGTAGATGCTAAAAGGCGCGCGGCAATGTAAAAAAATCCAGATGAGCTTGGACATCCTGAAAAACAGGGCACCGTGGGGGTGGCCTTCATGTTTCAATGTTAAGATTTCCCAATGGTACTCTCCACCAGGCAACTACGTCGGGGGAGAGAAGGTCTCTGCCTTACCCCACAGACGGCTTCTATTCTGCACTGCTTGTCGGTGCCTACTTCAAAAGTAAAACCATCAGACTAGGCGTTAAGATGGGAAATAATGTTTATGAGGTTATGTTCAGAAAGTTTTCTTGATGGAGCAGTAAAAGGGTCAGCAAGCTCAGGCCCACGGGTCCATTCCGGCCCACCGCTTTGTTTTTTAAATAAACAAAATTTTATTGGCATACAGGAAAGGCTTAGGAAACTGTGCAGAAAAGAACCATAAAGAAAAAGACAGATAAATTAGACCACGTTGTACCTAAAAATTACCCAACAAACACAGCTTTAAAAGGGTGAAAATACAAGTCACAGCATGGAAGAATATATTTATGAGATCTACATTTTTTTTTTAAAACACATCTACTGCCCTGAATATAATAGTGGATTTGCAGTCAGGTGAGTTAAGAATTCTTACAAATCCACATGAATATCAAAGTCCGATGCAATGATGGCCCAACAGACCTAAAAGGCACTTCCCAGAACAAGATACACAAATGTCCAACCGCTGTGTGAGAAAAAATTGCAGGTTCGTTACATCATCGTACGAAATCAAAATTGAATCAGAGTAAGAGAACAGTGAACCCCAAGTACGCTGACGATAATAAAATGAGGGCCGGAGACTCCGATCTCGGGAGAAAACCAGAACCGCTGATTTTCCCAATGCTGCTGATGATTCAGGAAAACTCTTTGCTGAGACCCAGCAAAGCTGAATGGATAAATCAACTTCAATGCAGCAATTCCAGCAGACGTATGTGTGCATGTCCATGTCCACTTGCACACACGCACACACACACACACTTATTTTATGAAAATCTGTAGCTTCTCCAGACATAATTGTTAAATAGCGGAAATGACCTCCCGATGCCCGGGAGCATGGAGAATACGGTCAATGACATCATCACCACTGTGTCTGGGACCAGGTGGGCACTGGAAACCCCAAAGGGAACACCTTGGATAACGTCTGATTGTCTGACCCCTGTGCTAACGCCTGGAACTAATACAACATCGCATGGAATGTAAACGGAAATCGGAAGGTAAACTTTAAAGTTCTTTTCAAAAATACGCATAACACACCATACTTCCGATTATGGATGTATCTCAGTCAACTCTGTGTGTCATTGAGTCTATTCAACGAATAGAAGCGCATTTGTCAACATATTCACCATCTTTTCTCTGGGTGCGCGTGAGTCCTTTTTCACTTTCTGAAGTGGAGGGAGGTAGGACAGACGAAAAGAAGGGTGGACCAGGTTGGACGGAGACCTGACCTGGCGCTGTGCACGCCCAGTACAGTGTACACAAGATGTGTTGTGTGTGGGCTTGTGCACCTGAAACCTGTACCGTTTTCCTAACCAGCGTCACCTCCGTACATTTCACGAAAACGCACACACACGTCGCTTTGTAATTCTTACGTTTTCAGAACACACCTGGCGGTGAGAGAGCCACCGGATGCACATTCCTTAGGGCACCGTCTGGGAACCGTTCGGACACAGTACCGCCACACAGCTGCACGGAAAGGCAGCTCAGAGCCCCGGTTTGCTGGCGATAACCTCTGTCCGATCGCCGCTTAGGCTGATGTCGAGCACGGAAACTCTCCCCCGCAAGTTGCTTCTATTCCTCGGTTTCCTACCCGCGCGTCTTTCTCGCCTCTCAATTTGGGATATTCTCATTCTCCCCTCCATTGTACTTACTGCTCATCTCACCTCATCTAACCCCAGCAGACGGTCAACACCCTCTCATCGTTCTCTGTTGTTGTAAAAACGCAAACCACTCAGACGAAAGTGCAGGCTTGAACCCCGTGAATGGATGCATCTCTCACTCAGCACAAAATTCTCAGTGCTACTCAATGTTTGCAGGAGTCCCCTTATTTGTCACGGAGGGGAAGCTTACGCATCTAGTTTCTTTCATGGCGACTTTTACGCCCAATTCTGTTTGTGTAAAATTCTAGGTTGTAAGTCATGAACTGGTGCATGGGTGAAGGTATCTTTTCACAGAGACGTGTTTTCCTCGAAACGAGGGGCCTAATAGTATTCTCTAGGGACCAACACTCCCTGCGTGGGGGAAGGTATGGCCTGAGAACATTTTCAAACACGGTTACCAGCTTGCAAAGGGAACACCCGGAAAACCGGAAGATACATACATCTCGAAGCCTTCATCTTAGGACAGCATAGTTTCCTGCACTTTCTGCAGCCACGGGGAAGGGCACATCGATTTGCTGAGGACCCGCAGGGCTGCAGGAAATGACAGCGAGGGAGGCCGCCTAGCTTCGGAGAGACTGGCATCAGACCCCCAACAGACATCTGCAAAAACGTGCCTTCGCTCCTAATTGCGGATGACAGGGCGAAGATTCAACGCACATCCCCAGCTGAATCGCGTTTGCCCGCCCACGGCACGGGAGGGTCCTGACCGAGTTCCACATTCGTGCACACTGCTGCTCGTTCAGAACCGCCCGCCAGGAGGGACATCACTCTGATGTGATTTCATCTTATTCCTATGTCTAAAACTGGGTAGAAAAATATCATTACTGTGCATGGAAGGGAGCTTCAAGAATAAATATCCACAGAGAGGTAAGGTCCTATGCAGGCATGAAATTTGGGTTATGAGCGTACCACGAAGAGCAAGTGTTGGCAGTGATGAGCTTGCATTACAGCAACTTTCCCATCTGCAGTGGAGACCCCAGAACTGGAATATAATAATTGCTGTATGAACATTTTCAGGAGGAATAAATGTCTGGTCATTGAAGCAATGGACTTAGGTTAATTACTGAAGACATGATGGATTTACCAATGTGAAGAACCATAGTTCATCAGTGAACATCCAACAGTCTTCCAGTATAAAATGTACAGGAAGACTTACAAATAAATTGGAGGATTCAGTGAGCAGGTTGAGGGCAAGAATAGAGTAATGGACCTTTCTTTGTGAATAAAGGTAAAAGTAATAACAGGGTAACAGAATTGGTACTCGCGGCACGAAACAGAAAAGCAACGACAAAATATCCCTCCATGAAATGCCGTGGAATGTTTTATTACCCCTTCAATAAAATTCAGAAAAGTAAAATACACAATTTGAAACAAAGTAGTCCTCTCCTCATTTCCTCCCCTAAGAGTTTTTAGCTGAGTCTTTGGATAACTTATTGATTGATCTCTATACAACTCATTGTTGCATCTGTCAAATGTGAAGAATCATGCCTGCCTCTCACAATTGCTGAAGAAACATTAATGAAATAAGACGTGTTTGACCCAGGAAGCACTTCCTGGCTGGAAACTGCTCTTTCCATTGTAATGATAATTATCATTATTTCAGTTAATCCAAAATTACTCTACTAACGTGACCTCGCAGGCACCATGAATTAGCAGAAGTGTAGAAGAAATAGCGTAATCATTTTGATTGTTTTCCAGCGGTTGACTAATTATTTGTGAAGTGATCTTGAACGAATTGTCTAGCTCCTGTGCACCTCAATTTAAGAGGTTTCTTCTTCTACAAAATAAGTGAATACACATATTTTCGTCATACTTGTAAGCTGTAATAACACACATTTTTACTACGTCTGTTCTCTCCGAAGAAAGGACTTCACAGAGCACCAGCGCCTGTATAATTGGACCATAACTAATTAGCTCCTTTCTCCTCAAAGACACCAGAGCCTCTGGCTGTATCCTTCTGATTTGTCTGGGTTGAGTCATCGGACTTTAAACAAAGCTCGCAAATACAATGGGGAGGTGTTTTTCTCTGGGCGCAGAATCTTGCAGTAAAAAAAAAAACAAAAAAAAAAAACAGGGTTGACTCTAGTTAATATTTCTTTCTGCATTACTTTTATGAATATATATATACACATGTATATGTGTGTGTGTCTCTGTGTATATACATATATATGAAGAAAGCTGCAGAAGAGTTCACCAAACACATTGAGGCAATGAATCCTGAGGTCAGAAAATCCTCGTCCTATTTATTGGTGAATCCAATCAGCATGCTAGTGAGGGAAGCTTAATTAGGAATGAATAGGAATAACAATTGAGTATCAGAGAAAATTCAGGACCATCACTATCAAAATGACTAATGATAATTGTAGCACAGCTAGATACGGGTCATATTTACAGGAAGAGCTTGAAAGATAGGAATTTCAAAACAACGCACGGCATAAAAATGTGATTAAAACTTTAGGTCGTGTCAGTCTGAAATAATGTGCTAGGATCTTTCTCTAATGCATGTATAATGTGTTGAAACTGAATCTATAGTTACGCATGAAAATTAGAATCCGCAGTTAAAATCACTCATGCACCCTTTTCTCTTCTGATGTGTTATTTTTTATTTTTATTTCTTTATTTTAGCATTTATCTCCCTTCTACCTCCTACCCACTGCAATCACCACACTATTGTCCAAGTCCATGAGTCCTTTGTCTTCCTTGCTCGCAATATTGCATTTCTTAAATTAAAAAATTTAGTTTTGATTATGTGCTCCGTCAACATAATTGTCCCTCCCACTCAAGGTTTCTGACATCCATTTCGTACCGGAAACGATATGGATATGTGTTGTTGTTGTTTTTTTACCTTTTGTTCATTCCTATGTTATGGTGAAACGGGAGCGTGTGTCCCCGTGTATCTGTGTTTTGCATAGCACATGGGAACATTAGCTCCAAGGACCTTTTCCTGAACATTGTCTTTTCTATGTAAAATGTATACTGATGAACCACCCGGTATACAAGCGCATTCAGACTGGGATACATGGGCATCCGTGAACGAGCGGGCACAGAATTCCAAGACCGGAATGACCCAGTGACCTGAAAACAAAAATAAAAGCACCAGTCGGATTAACAAGAAAGGCAAAGGCAAAGGATGTCACGTGCAATATCATCGGTACACTTTGCCCCAAATCACTTCACAAAGGTGTCATTTACGTGTGGATTATTTTAATTTATTTAGCGTGTTTTAGATTCCGGTGCCAAGTAACGGAACACGGTTTTCGTTTCGCTTGCTCGGCATCTCCTTCTTCTCTCGACTTTGTTAAGTATCTGTGTGCATTCGTTCTCCGCAGATAAAACCCCCAAACACCCAAACCCGTGTGGGCACCCAACGTGTCAGACGACACCGCTGGCCCTTTGAAGATCCAATTGCCCTTGGATAGCAATGATCGGATTTTAAAAATCTGCCCATGAGGAGGGTACATACACAACGTTTTCATATGAAAGCATCATCTACGAGAAAGAAATTCTGCAGTCAATGGAATTTGCATCACCATCCGTGCAGAAATTGGCTGTTACTGCCAGGATGTTCGGACCTGAAAGTAGCCTCAGTACAGAGCGTGATGGTGGAATGTTATTTGGTAAAATGGCACCCAGCGTGTCCTATCATATGTGTGTTCATTACTGATCACACAAATGCACACACATGTACTTACATGTATGTGCACATGTATGTTGTGTGCATGTAGAGAAATTTAAAAAGAGACACACATATATTTGCATATGTGTATGCAAATGAGAAACTTCCACAGGAAGCATTCTGGAATTGGAGAAATAAATCGAGAATATTGCAAACCTTGTGTAGATTCAGTACCGCAAAGCATCACCAAGAAACCGAGCCAAGCTTCCCCTGAAGTTCCAGGGATATTTAAGATCATCCTTCAGCCCTGCCTGGTGTGGCTCAGCGGACTGAGTGCCAGCCTGAGAACCAAAGTGTCAGTGGTTCGATTCCCAGTCAGGGCACATGCCTGGGTTGCGGGCCAGGTCCCCAGTGGAGGGCGTGGGAGACGCAACCACACATCGATGTTTCTCTCCCCTCTCTTTCTCCCTCCTTTTCCTTCTCTCTAAAAATAAAGAAATAAAATCTTTAAAAAAATAAGATGAAATCATCCTTCTGACATGTGATAGACAATAAAGCTGCTACAGTTCACTGTTTGCCGAAGCTCTCCGCGTACGCGTGCCTTTTGTTCCAGAACGTTCTCCTGGAGACAAGCTCGGCGTCGTGCCTGAATATAAACGGACGAGAAATATTTGTCGATTGGATTTTGCGAGCCAAGCTCTTTACTCAAAATTGAATTCCTGGAAGAGGACGCGGTAGGTAAACGCTGCAGCAGCTCTGCAAATAATGGATTACGACCTCCACCCCTCTCCACGGCTGATGCTCACCGGGCCATCGTATTCCCCGTGGAGACGGAACATTCCAGAAACAAACAAACCACAGCTCTGGGAGCGTATCTGGGGGAGAGAAACCAGCATCCTTCAGGCCGTATGCTCGCTCGAGACAGCTGCTTATTCTTCTATCTACACTGATTTCGGGGCGTCTCTAGATGGTGTCATGTTACATGGACCACAAAGAATCACAATAGAGAGGAAACTGTCTTCCGGTCAGACTCATTAGACGCTGGGCTACTTCTGCCGATGAACTGAAGTGGGGATTTTGATTTCTACAACCGCGTAAGCAATTCTTCCTCCCGTGCTCTCTCACCAACACGCACGCACACAGGAGCACATGCACAGACATGCCAACATAGCAAGGCACCATGAACTGTGAATTTCATGCATAAAAGTTTCCATGTCTCCCTAGAAAAATAGATGTATGGATTGCGATTCACCCATAAAATATGCATGTTTGGTTTCGAATGCATGCCGCTTGATTTTCCTAAGACTTCTTAAGTTGCTTTTTTTTTTTTTCTCTTTTCTCTCTTACAGTGTTGGAGTTGAATTTGCAATCCCATAAACTGGGAAAACAAATAAACATGATTATTTGCACACAACCTTGAATGATATTTTATCTGACTTTGTTTGGATAATTTGATTATGTCACTAAGGAGGCGAGGCTGGAAAATGGGTCCCATCTTCAGCCCCTTCCGCACGTCCGGACACACGAAGTTAAATTCTGGCCCATCACTCCGTACTTTCCAAGAAACTGGAAAAGGGAAATCCGTTCTCATGTATCAGCTGTGTGCTCATTCTCATCACCCATTCGAGCAAATCGAGACTCAGTAATCTGAGTGCTCAGGGTGACACAACACCCAGTTCTTACGCAGCTGTTTCTGTTGCCTCCTGCGGTCTAAATATTGATGCATTCCGATACCAGGACGATAGCTCTTTCATCAACTGACATGCCGTTAATGAAAGAGACATGAGTCCCCTGCCTTAGTCAGGTGAGGGGGCACCTAGGGACACTCGGCAGACCTTGATGTCACAGATGGACAGCAGCTCTGAGAAAGAGACGCCTGCTCACAGAGACCATTCCCTGCATCCTTTTGATCTTCATTGGTCACCGTGGATCTCCAGGAAGCACCGTTGAAAACACCCCAGGGCGCTGTGGACCGTTCCGTCACAAAATGAGAGTCACATCGTGACGCAAAGACAGGCTCACCCCGTACGGAGAGGAAAGATGCCAGGGGCAAGAAAATATGAGATTCTGCAACCATACCATCTGCGTTTTCTGATTCCAGCGAGCATCGGTCTGGCAAAACTCAACTCTGACGTCTGCAAGCTCCCCTGGAAATTTGGTGAATTCTTATTAGAAATGAAGAAAAGCATGGGTGATGGTCTCTGAGAGTTCAGTAACTGCCGCCCACCCCATCACACCCACCCCAATATGAGGTGTGTGAGAGAGAGAAGGGCTGAGTGAGCCAGGGGCCAGAGAGAGGCCGTGGGTGGCATCCAAGAAACTGTAAGGTGTGTGTATCTCCCCACATCCATCGCCCATCCATCTCTTGGTGGATGGTATTTCCCCAGGTGAGAATGCGCAGCCCACGGAGCCTGAGATCACTCATAGCGCCCTGCTTGAGGGGCTATGGTTTTGCCTTCTGGGTGGATTTAAGCCTCCACGGTACGAGGAAAAGGAAGGAACACCAATCCTCGAACAGGCTGAATGATTTTGCCGGCCGTAAGCTTGGTCTCGGTAAGTATGGAGCTTTGTTCCCTCCTTCTTTCTGTCCAAGGTCCGTTTCCCTCAGCACCGGTCACCCTACAAGGCGAAGGGCATTGGTGCTCCGCAATCCCATGGCCTTGATAGGCTGATGTCCTCGTTGGGAAGAAAAAGAAACAGAAAAATTAACAGGTCCCCACGAATGTTTATGCATTTACACAGAACTCTAGGAATCTCCCCACGATGAAGTTTTTGGATGCTGCTTAACTCCACCCTGAAAGATTCACTGCAGCTTCCCCCAGTGGATCCACATGGTTCAGACTAATTTCTGACAATTTATTTGCATGTGGCTTGTCTCACTTTGTAATTACTGCCATGAAACCGTGCCATTGCTATGAGAAAAGCAACTTCGGTACCCAATGCGCCAATGTGCTCCATTTTCATAAATCTCTGTCCCTGACTTAGCCACCTCTCATGTTGATTTGAATACACTATATTGTAGTTTTCCGCTTTTTTTTCCTATTGTATCTCCACAGGGTCTACATATATTTCTGTGAATATCTAACAACCCCCCCCCCCGTACATTTCAGGGTATCAACCTTGCTACCATCAACTCCTCCCACACAACTGACTTTTATTCTGAAACATACTGCCCATTCCCTCATCGGGGAGTGTTGAAACCCACCCTAGCTAATATCACAAGTTACACTTTGCTTTCGCATAAATAAAAATTACTTCGGCCTTTGGGTCATTTTTATCACTCTGAAGGGAAGTGGAGTGACTTTGTTTGGCAATTGAATGCAGAGTGAAATGTTTCTGGCAGCCGAGGATTACATGGGTGGAAGCTCATGTTTGTGGCATAAATAAAGGGTGACTGGGTACTTACAAGTGGGCCATCCGCTCGGATTTCTTTCCTGAGAGCAAGGACTAACTACTCTGCTATGCACTGGGTATTTGTACTTCCCCAAATTCATGCATGGAGTCTTAAGTCCCCAGTGCCATATTATCTAGAGATGGGGGCCTCAGCCATGGGGGTGGGGCCCCCATGAAAGGGATTAGTGCCCTTATAAGTGGATGGAGAGACTACAGCTCTTTTCCAGGGAAGCATTCCCATCTGCAGCCAGCCAGAGGGCTCTCCCCAGACACGGAATCTCCCAGCATCTTGGTCTTGGACTTCCCAGCCTCTGGAACTGAAGGAAATAAATATGCATGGTTTAGGTCACCCTGTCCCTGGTATTCTGTGGAAGCAGTCCCAAGGGACTTAGACAGGCTTATTCTTTACCTCCCGGTCGTAACGAAAGCCATTGTATCTAAAACAAGGTGATAGTTTCGCCTCGACTTTCACCAACATTGTTTATTTCTTCATTCCTTCATCCCTCGACTTAGTAAGGGCTTGAGTTATTTTATTGCTGCATTGGGGATATAGACACAGATAAAATATTGCTTTAACTTTCAGTGATTTGGGTTACATTGGAAAACACATGTGAAAATTGATCGCTGCAATTGAAGGATAGGCATAGATATACTTACCTGTATACCTACCTACCTGTAATGATCAACTATCATCTATCTATCTATGCATTTATCTATCACCTTAGAAATTAGGAGGATGGGTGAGACTTAGGGAAAGAGGCTTTATTTAAAATTGCTGAGCGTTGACCGGTGAAAACACTCTACACGGGAAAGGTGAGTGGGCAACTCTGGCTGAAACAGCTGCAGGTACAGTGGCTCCTTGAATTACGGAGGTGGGGAGTTTGAGGAGCCCCGCATCGAGCGCAGTCAATGTGACCCCTCAGGGGGGTTGGACTACCTAAGATGAATGGGGAGACCGCATGGCGGAAGCCCAGTGAGTCAATGCTTTGCCGTGTGCCAAAGTGCCTTCCTTTGCCAGTGTTATTGATGAGAGGGATGATGGGAATTAACTGAATGGAGGCAGACACAAGACATGCTGTCTCTCTCATCTTGGCATCTGCGTTGCTTAAATTGGAATAATCCTCTAAAATAGAGTCCTCTAGTCCGTGCAAAGAAGATACTCTCATCGTCTAGTAGAATAATATTTTGGAATGTGCTTTGCATACACATCATTAAACTGAACACATGTTTTGGGATACCATTCCTGGGAAGTCATTGTTTATAAAGTGATTTGGTTGAGCCCTGGCTGGGTAGCTCAGTTGGTCAGTCCCAAATACCCCAAGGTTGTGGGTTTGATTCCCGGTCAGGGCACATACAAGAATCAACCAATTAGTGCATAACTACAAGGGGTAACAAATCAGTGTCTGTCTGTCTGTCTCTCTCTCTCTTTCTCTCTCTCTGTCAAAAAACAAAAACAAAAACAAAAAAAGATTTGGTTGAAAGATATACGTGAAAAATATAAAAATATATACATCACAAAAGTCTCAAATTTGAATGGTTTGTCACTAGTCTCACCTTAAGGATCGCAGAAGTTTAAAAGCTTTGCAGCAAATATAGACTGTGGAACCCTAATAAAAGATTTGTTTTATTTCACTACGCCATGAGATGAGGTGAAGTGTAGGCTATTATCTGATTACTTGAATCTCCCTGTGCTATTTATCATCTGAGTTTAGGGATCTTTTTCATGCATGCATGATCTATGCAGAACCGGGATCCACAACACTTTCGTGCTCTGCAAAATCCTAAACAACAAAAATTAATGTGCATTCTATGTGTTTGGCTTTTTAAGGCTCAGAACGCTTTAAGTATTATGTTTTACCAACCTAGGTCTCACGGGCCATCGAAAAGTAGAACTGGAGAATGCATGCCCGTTAGAGCGAAAAATAAAAAAAATAACAGAGAAGACCTTCTTAATCATCATCCTACCGGTATCCAGGGGAAAAAAATAAAACACTCTTCAAGCTTTTACCACAAAGAAACCGCATCGCTGAGATACAATGAGAAGCTGGTGTGCAGCCTGCAAGGGACAATATTTCACACCGCACACTTGGGGGTCCATGGATTGCAGCTTGGCCAGCCTCATTAGGAGAGATTAGAGAGATGCCAAGCCATGCCAAGCCTGCAGCCAGAAATTTCCATTGCAGCATTTTTTTTTTTTTACTGCCTGACAGGTGAAAAGAAGAATAATATTAATTCAAGATTTTGTTGGCATTTATGCTAAACCCAGAAAACTCCCGAGTCAACAGAGATGACTGATAGGTTTTTAATGGACGTAGCTGATCACTGCTTCATGAGAGTTCTGTGTAATTTTTTATAAATGCATCAGATTACCATATGGTATTTCTTTTTTTTTCCTTGTGTTTTCTTTCATCCTTATCTGAGGATATTTTTATTGATTTGAGAGAGAGGGGGAGATGCCTAACTCTTATCTCTTATCCTGGAGATACTGTAGATATTCCGTGGTCCCGTTTTCTGCCAGTGAGTACGAGGGACCACATAAAGGGTCATTCTAGAGTGAGCAGGAAGGAGAAGGCATGGCTCCTTGAGGAAGAGTCTGACCATTCCTTGGATGTAAACACAGGCTGGGTCTGGGGCATCACTCTTCATCACTGAGCATCAAAGGTGATTTCACTGATTTGGGGGAAGTGCCAACCCAGGAGATCCGACCTTGACTTGTGGAAATGAGGAAGCAGAGACAAGTTGAGGACGACTGGCAGTAATGAAGAAATCTGAGAAATCTCAACTTTAGGATGAAACCTTTGCTAGGGTTACACGAACGTCAGAAACCGTTTAAAATGCTGTGACTTTGGATATCCTTTATGAAACTGGCGAAGGCTGAAAAATGATGAACAGGAAGAATTTGGGTCCACATCCAAATCTCCATTAAAATGAAATGCTTAGTTCTGCTCAAATTGTTTTATGAGGGACCAGTCATTCTTTCTGTGCTACTCTGCTGAATGTGAGGCTTCTAGAATGTTCTTTGGCTTTATACATTGCCCACAGTTATCACTTTGTGTTTTACTGTTAAAATAAGGAGTGATCATTGCCTGAAATCTATCTACAAGGATGCTGAAATACTGAGGTAACACCCAAGACTGATGACTCCCCACTTCCCATCCTTTCAACATTGGGTCAAAGTCAGAATCTTAGGACCCAAACAGGGTCCTTAGACCCTCACCCTGACTTTCATTGTCCTCATTTCTCCTGCTATATACGCACAACCTTTGTCCTTCCTCTCCTGCCTGGAAAATCAAGGAGAAATAAATATTTGAATGAAAGGAAGGCGGGCCAGCCTACCATGTTCTGGGAACAGCCGAGGAGTGGGAAGAAGGGTAGCTGTGTAGGATCCCTGAGCTGACGACCACATGGCACCCAATCTTAGCCTGGAAAGGGTGTATTTTCATTCCCATGTCATAAATGGAGAAAACAAAACAAAACAAAACAAAACAACAAGAAGATGAAAGAAAGGAAGAAGGAAGAGGAGGAGGAGGTGTGGAAGAGGAAGAAGAAGGAGAAGAAGAAAGTGGAGAAGGAGGAGAAGGAGACAAGTAGTCAGATGATGTTAATGGGAAGCACAACTACATATGAAGAAAGTTTAACCTTTCAATTTATTCAAGATTCTCAAGAAAAGGAATAGCTCTAGACACATTTTATTTTTTAAAACATTTTTTAATTTATTTATCTTTAGAGAGGAAGGGGAGGAGAGAGGGAGAGAAACATCAATGTATGGTTGCCTCTCATGCATCCCCTGCTGGGAACTGGCCCCCAACCCAGGCATGTGTCCTGACCGGGAATCGAACCGCGATCCCTTGGTTCACAGGCCCACACTCAACCCACTGAGCTACACCTGCCAGAGCTCTAGACACATTTTATAAGACAAGTTTAACTTCGTGGAGACATTGGTCAAAGACAAGAAAAAGGAACGTTGTGTGGAGTTGTACACATGCACCTTTCTTCAGTGTCTCGAAGTGCAGAAGATGAATTGGTCAGGCACCGGTCGATAACTCTAAGGGCTCCTACGAAGCTAAAGGAGGAGGATACACTAGTCCAGGCTGAGAGATTTGAATTTTTTTCCTGAAAACCGATGGGTTCCCAACTTTCATGACCACCAGTAAAGTTTACGGACGCAGGCCACAATATATAAATGTGTGTTTATCTACTACTTCACCTGCTAAGCTGTATAATGCTTTCATATTATACATATTAAAACGTGCACAAGTGGTACTCGTAGATGCACATATGAAGATGCCAAAAACAACGCCATCGACTGGCCAAGAAAGGCTTTGCTATAAGAGCTCAAATGTTGGAAATGTATTTTAGTGAGAGCACCTTGGTGGCCTTCCAGGAAATGGGGAGGAGATGGGCAATGTGGACACCAGAGAGCCCTGGTTCTCTCAGGATGGATGCTCATAGATTTCATCCGATCTGCTGCCAAGAATGAAAGGTAAGACACAGGGCTGAACATTTTCAGTTCCTCCTCCCAGCCATTTGATGACCACAGGGGACTGCTGTGCCCTGGAAAACAACCAACAATGAGCAATGAATATGATCAAAGAGGAAATAGGGTTCATTGGGGTAAATATCTGATTCCAGAAGTGAGGTACTGCTGAAATTTCTTGTAGTCTCACACACACACACAGACACACACATACACACAGATTCCCAACAGCCAAAGCTGAAACAGTTTAACTGACCAAATGAACCAGGATTGCATTGTAATACTATTAAGTAAATATCCATTACTCCCTACTGATATGAATGCAGGGTTGAAAAAATAAATGAATGACAAATAATGGACACATCTTTCCAGAACAACCCAAGTAATTTATGTAGGCACGGCACTCTCCAGGAGGTCAAATACAGTTTTCACTCTTAATTTTTTTATTTATTGAATATAGAGGGGGAGAGAGAGAGAGAGAGAGAGAGAGAAATCTGTTCCATTTATTGATGCGTTCATTGGCTGCTTCGTGTATGTGCCCAGACCAGGGATTGAACCCACAACCCTGGTGTATCAGGATGAAGCTCTAACACACCTGGCCAGGGCTGGAGTTCCCCAGTCTTGAAGTGTGAGCTGAGGGGTGATTTTCTTCCAAAGAAGGCAGTGTGAAATATGGGGGAATAAAGTGACTTGTGCAGAATCCTTAAAAAAAAACAAAAAACAAAAAACATGATTTCCAACAGCTGGTCAAAGTCAACATCAGCAACAAGCCACGGTCAGGGTTTGTCCTCTTGCTATGATGTGAAGAAACTAGCGTTTTGCTCTTCTCTCCAGGAAACTCTAACCCTAGTTCAATCACAAGAAAAACATCAGACACCTCCCAGGAGAGGGACCATTCACAGAACACCTGACTCACGCTCCTCAACATGGCCAAGGTCATCAAAAACATATCAAGTGTGGGAAGCTGTCCCATTGCAGAGGAATCCAAAGATGCATTGTCTCCCTGTCCCTGATTAATGTAGGATGTTAAAAATAGCAGAAACTGGGTGTATCTGTACTCTTTTCTTTTGGGTACCTATGAAACTATTCTAAAATTAAACAAAACAAAACAAGTTTTTTTTAAAGGCAATGGTACTAAGACTCTGGTTGGGCAAACTTTGCAGAAGCCACATGAGGAAAGAATTCAGGAAGAAAGAGCTCACCCTTGAAAATTATTGCAGAAAAATCAAGATGTCAAGAAAGAGATTGTAGGTTTGACTAAGAGAAGGGTTATTAGGCACCATTGCGAAGACTGTTAAAAGACACTCTAAGACTTGTGAGTGATTTGTTACTTACTACAAAATGGAATTTGAAAAGCATTTCCTGTTCTCACTTTTTAAAAATCAATCATATCTTAAGTGTTTTAGGTCTTTCAATTCCATCGGAGATCTCTACTATTGTATTTCTGAGTTTTGAGATGTTTTTCATATGGATGGTGACTAATCAATATTTACCAAAATACAGTTTTCTAATAAAATAGAAGACTCTAATGAATAGATCACCTGTAGAAATTCAGATAGAGAGAAAGAAAATACAGGAAAACATTTCATGTTCTCTCAGGGCTACAAAGTCCTTTCTTGACCTGGGACATTCGCCAGCAATGCCATGACCTGGTTCTTGGCTCTGGAAAAACATACTACAATTCACAAATGGTGAACATGCATTATTGTCTTAGGATTATGCCTAATCTTTCCCTATAATTACATCACATCTTTCCTTATGATTTATGGGGCGGAAGTCCCCTTTTTAGTGGCAACCAGGTAAAGTCTGTTAAGGAGAAAACTGGACATAAAATTGCAAAAATGAGCCCATATTAACTCTACCAAGGGTGAGCAAAAGTAGGTTTACTCTTGTAAATCTGCAAAACAGTTCATACTACAATGTTATTTTGAACTCTTGTATTCTTTTTCTATGCAAACAACTGTAACCCTACTTTTGCTACACACCATGTCTTCGAACTTAACTTTTTAAACCACTTCAAAGAGTTGGCAAGTTGAAATTTATTCTGTCAAAGTGTATCTCTAAACATTACACTTTCTCTCAATTTTCCAAATTGCCCCAATCCTTTGGGAGTTTCCTTGCAGCAAGCAACTGCGTCTTATTCTGCTCCGAATCCAAAAATGACATTGGCGATTTTATTGGGATGATTTATATCTTGACCTTTTTAGCGTTCAACACTCACAACTACATTTAACTTCCGCCACGGTTTCATGGAGAAAATTCTATATCAAGTTGACATCATATTTTATTCCCAAGGCCATGGGGGAGACGCCGAACCGTCTTGCATTTTTGCTGTATATGTAGGTAGAAAGTTATTCTTTTTACTTTGGTTAGTCAACCTCTGAAATTTATTTCTTAAAAAAAAAAAACATGGCATTTCTGGAAAAAAAAAAAACAATTTGGAGGAAAAAAAAGAATAGAAAGAATGTACTGGAGATTCAGGCCAAGATGGAGACCTAGATAGACACATTCTGCTTCCTCACACAACCAAAAGAAGGACAACAACAAATTTAAAAACAAAAAACAACCAGAACTGACAGAAAAATCTAACTGAATGAAAGTCCGACAACCAAGGAGTTAAAGAAGAAACATTCATACAAACCAGTAGGAGGGACAGAGACGGGCAGCGGCGTGGACTCATAGCAAAGTGGTGGCTGGAGAAATGGGGTGGGCAAGGCGGTGGTGCTTGGACCAAGCAAGGTGGCAGATAGCAGACCAGGTGGACCCACATTTGCCTACAGATAAACTGGGAGGAACACCGGGGATCGAGACAGACCATGCAACCCAGGGTGGGGAAATAAAACCTCAAAACCTCTCACTAAAAGAACCTGTGGGGGTTGAAGCAGCAGGAGAAACTCCCAGTCTCACAGGAGAGTTCATTGGAGAGACCCAATGAAGGGAACTTCCCCAATCTGGCAAAGGAAATAGACTTCCAGGAAGTCCAGGAAGCTCAGAGAGGCCCAAGGAAGTTGGACCCAAGGAGGAACACACCAAGGCACATCATAATTCCATTAGCCAAGATTAAAATGAAGGAGAGAATTCTAGAAGCCGCAAGGGATAAGGGCACAGTCACCTACAAAGGAGTTCCCATCAGACTGTCAGCTGATTTCTCAAAAGAGACCTTGCAGGCAAGAAGTGGCTGGAAACACATATTCCAAGTCATGAAAGGCAAGGACCTACATCCAAGATTGCTCTATCCAGCAAAGCTGTCATTTAGAATGGAAGGGAAGATAAAGTGCTTCTCAGATAAGGTCAAGTTCAAGGAGTTCATCATCACCAAGCCCTTATTATATGGAATCTTCATGGGACTTATCTAAGAAAAAGAAGATTAAAAATATGAACAACAAAATGACAACAAACTCACTACTATTTCAAACTGAACGTAAAATAGAACAAAAACTAAACAAACAGCTAGAACAGGAACAGAATCACAGAAATGGAGATCACATGGAGGGTTATCAGTGGGGAAGGGGACAGGGCAATGGCAAACACAAACAGGTAATAAGTAGCATAACTGGTAGGTAGGAAATAGGCAGGGGGAGGTTAAGAATAGTATAGGAAATGGAGAATTCGAAGAACTTATATGTACGACCCAGGGACATGAACTAAGGGGGGGGGGAATGTGGGTGGGAGGGGGTCTACAGGGGGAGGGGAATAAAGGAGGGAAAATAAGACAACTGTAATAGCATAATTAATAAAAATATTTAAAAAGAAAGCATATACTTTTCTGGAAAGACAATACCCTTTAGTAAGAATGATGATATTTGACTTTATCGATTGATAATCTTAAAATCGTTTGTGAGAACGGAAAGTTTTGACATCGTCTGTCCACTCAGGAGGGTTGTCCTCTCTCTCACTGTGTGTCATTTTTAATTAATGTAGAATTCGGTAGTGTCTCTGGAATCGACACTCCTTCTAGAAATAATCATGATTATTTTGATGTCACTGATTTTGTGAACGCAAAAAGTGGTGGAGGTTAACTGAGGGAGCCGTTGTCTGCCCTTGATGCACTTGTATAGCCAGGTGTGGCCACCTACTTGCAGGTAGAGTCACAGCAGGTATGATTAGTCAGTGGAGAAGGTGGCTCGCGATGCAGGTAGCCTGGGGTCCTTCTAGAAATGAGTGACATGGATGGGGTGAAGCCACTGTTGTTATTTTTTTTTCCATTCTTTCATTTTTTTTCAATACAATTTCCATTCAATATTATTTTGTATTAGTTTCAGGTGTATGGCCACTGTTCTTTGCGTCTGAGCAAAACGGTTTACACAGAAACTTTTTCTTTTCTTTTTTTTTAATACGTTGAAACTGGTTCTTGGGCATCAGTCAGAGCAAGGCACCCTCTGATCCTTCCACTGTCTTCCCAAAGCTACCATTTGCTCATCCTGGGCGCATCGCACAATTATCCTGCAACCTGTTTTGCACACTTTATTCTATACAGTTCTACACACTTACTTATATATACTAGATATTCTAAATATACCATATTATTAAAAATGCTTCTAAAAATAAGAGTGATGGAAAGCCAATTTGGCAAACCAGCACACCAGAAACTGATCACCTCTTTCTTTCCTTCTGAGAATTAAATTTATTTGATTACTTATTTAATATGACTGAATTCGGTTTTTGTGCCCTGCACTTGACATTTGGTGTTGTATTAGTTTCAGGTGTGCAGCATAGGGGTTAAACATTTACATAATTCCAAAGTTATTTGTACAAGACTAGTAGTCCCCGGTGGGCACCATCCATAGTTATTACAACATTATCCACTCTATTTCCTGTGCTGTACTTCATTTACATCCCTGTGACTAGGTTTTTGAAATTTCATTAAATGTGTTTGGGGGACATTGGTTGATCAGATTATACAGGTTTCGGGTGTGCATTCTATAACCCATCATCTGTATATTGTACTGTGTGTTCGCCACCCCAACTCAAGTCTCCTTCCATCCCCATTTATCCCCCTTCACCCTCTTCTGCCTCCTCTTACCTCCTTCCCTCTGGTCATCACCATCCTGTTGTTTGTGTCTATCTGTTCCTGTTTGTTTTTGTCATTAATCCGTTTGTTGCTTTCAGTCTTATATCCCACATGTGAGTGAAATCATATGGTTCTTGACTTTTTCTGTCCGACTTACGTCACTTACTGTGATACTGTGAAGATGCATCCACGTTGCGAGCACAAAACCCTGCCGTAACCGGTTGACTCATGCCTCACACCCATTTAATTTGGAGGCTTTAAACACCTCAAATGCCTTGAATTAGGCAGGATTTTTAATCCGACATTACCTGAACGGATCCCCTCCCCCCTCATCCATGTAGCTCTTCCCCACACCTTTGCCTTCTACCTGACAAACAGGTTTGCGTGAACTGCACGAAAAAGAAAATCAAGTGAGTTGGATGGTTCTGGGCGATGGGCAGGGTTCGTTTTACCAGAGACCTCAACCTCAGTTTTCACGGGGGAAGGCCTTCTCTTCCCATGTCCAAGGTCGTGACGAATGAAGGCAGCCGGTAGCCGCTCAGCGAGGGCTGCCGTTCGTAAGGCGTACCATTCAACGCCAGGTGCTTTTTCTTTAGACTCTCATCAATTTCATGGCATGCTGTAATTTTCAATTTCAGCCTCAAAGTATCCACTGTCTATGTAATTAGGGATACATGTACTCTTCCATCAACCCCGTGAATAGAAAGTCATTTGATGGTGTCCAATTTCCCTGTTGAGATGAATCCCTGGGTCAGAGGCAGAAGAGATAAATACCCAGCATCGAAATGGGAAAGGAAGGAATAATTTTGCACATACTCTCTCCTCTGCCTTATGGTGCGAATGAGGCAGACACGTGGTGGAGGTGGGAAACGCCTGACTTCAAAATCAGCCTTCCAATCTGGTTTCCAAGTATGAACCAGCTGTAAGATTTCTACCAAACGGCAGGAAGATTTTATCACAGGTACCCACACGTGCCGAAATCACAGAGCGTGGTCTTCCGTTTTTCCTGTTTTCCAGCTTTTTCGTGAATATGTACTGTGCTTGCTGAGGTCCAATTGTTCTCTATCAGAAAGGTACAGAGAGTGGGGGAAAGGTAGGTTGACAGTTGTGAGTATTCTAAACACAGAGTTTGTTCTTTATTATTATTTATTGATTATTATATTCTTTTCTTTTTTTAATCCTCACTTGAGAGTATGTGTACTGATTATTGATTTTTAGAGAGAGAGAGAGAGAGAGAAACATCCATCGGCTGCCTCTGGTATGTGCCCTGACCAGGGATCGAACCCACAACCTTTCAGGTGTATGGGACGCTGCTCCAACCAACTGAGCCACCTGGCCAGGGCTAATTATTGTATTTTTTCTATATGAACAACTGTAACCCTACTTTGCCCCACCCTGTAGTCATTGACAAAGATGACTAAGTCAGTATATTTTTATTATTTTTGTTCAATTATTTACTCAAAGAAAGGACCTTGTCAGATCAACCATGTGAGCCCAAGGGTAAGTTTCAAACCAGATACATCAGGAAATTCACATTCTTTAATCAAAATCAATTCTCCCAAAGGTCAGGTTCATGGCAACCCTATTCCTCTGCCTGTATTGCTAGAGATATAACATGTGAGTTCCCTAGATACCTATCCAATGAGTTCGTTTGATATACAATCTTTAGATCTGATTAGAACAGTCATGGAAGAGAAACAAGCAAGATATTTCCATTTTGCATTGTTGTACTACTTTGTTTAAGCCAGCATCCCAATTTATTTTAGGACCTGGGTCTGCTCACTTTTAATTGTTTTCAAGCTGAAAGCAGTCACCGCTGAGATATCTCCAGGCTTCACCGAGAAGAAATTGCTCATAAAAGCCGAATTTCGGCTGGCAGCATTTTGCACCACTTTGGTGAGAAGAGGCCTTTTGTCTGGGCTAATGATCCGTTTGCAGGGTCAAGAAACATTTTCAATTTTTAACTTTCCATTTCGCTTCCTCTTTCAGACATTCTGAAACATACCAAGTGAGAGTCTCTGAGACCCAAAACCACTCCATTAGAACTTTTACAGAAACTTTGCTCCAAATTACCCATCCTCACTTTTTTTTTTTTTTGAACCAAACCCGAATTGTACAACCAACCTTTGCAAAACTCTCCTTAACACTCTCACCCATCAGAAAACTCAGCACAGTGCTTTTCTCGCTTCGGAACGTTTAATAGAATCTCCCGTGAATGACCACTGCTGGTATTCCCCTTCTACGCTTGTTGGACCATTTGTTTCTCCCCACGCACAGATGACTCCATGCCTCTAAAGTCTAGTGGTGTTGGTGTTTTCCCCCAAGGTGTGCATGTTGGGGCTATCGACTGACAGCCGAATCGTATGAGAAATCATGCAAACTCTCCCCTTGTTCACTTAAGTCTATTTAAATTCACTAAAATGAAACACCAATGATTCCGCAAGTGATTAAAGACAACCCCCTTTGGTCGAAGAAAAAGCTTGGAATTCACCGTCTCCGAAAACTTCACTCATATTCATGAATAGACTCTCATACACCCTGAACCTAGTTTTAGCAACCTCCAAGTCTCCGAGTTCATTTCCATGTGTCTGCTCATGAACATGAGGAGAATAATGTGCTCCATCTGCCACACGTATGTCGTCTGGGTGAGACTTCAGGAACCAGCTGGGGGATTTCTGACATCACTGTAGACCCGAAGCAATGGAAGGTTTTAGGGTTTACGCCTAAGAATCGACAGTTCATTAAGGAAGCACCTACTTTGTCTAAGAAAAGATAGGGTCCTCAGGAAGTGCAACCACAGCTTCACGAACTCGGGAGGCAGGGATTTATTTGGCGGCTGAGAGCAGTTTGGGGGTGTTCAGAGTCAAGGGAACCCACCCCAAGGTCCGCCTCCCTATGTTCAACCCCTATGTTTTCCAAAGGCATTAGAAGCCAACCGATATTGCATTTCACCCACCTTCAGCAACACTTTCTCCAGATTTGCCCTAGATCAGCCTGTGGCTTCACTGAAAGAATAATTTTTGCTTAGCAGAACAGTCTCTAGGTCTATCCATGTCTTTGCAAAATGTACAAGTTTCTTTCTTTCTTTCTTTCTTTCTTTCTTTCTTTCTTTCTTTCTTTCCTTCCTTCCTTCCTTCCTTCCTTCCTTCCTTCCTTCCTTCCTTCCTTCCTTCCTTCCTTCCTTCTTTCCTTCTCTTTCTCCTGCTGTGCGCTATTCCACTCTGTGAATGGACCACAGCTTTCACATCCACTCATCCACTGATGGGCACTTGGGCAGCAGCTTCCAGTTCTTGCCCAGAGTAAGTAGCATTGCAAAGAACATAGGGGTGCATATATTTTTTTCTCATTGGTATTTTGGGATTCTTAGGATGTATCCCCAGCAGTGGGATCTCTGGGTGAAATGCAGTTGCATTTTTAATTTTTTTTTTTTGAGGAGACTCCGTACTATTTCCCACAGTGGCTGCCACGGTCTGCATTCCCACCAAGAGGCCTCTAGGGTTCCTGGGGTAAGTGTAATAGCATCAACAATAAATCACCATAAAAAAGGAATAATTTTTGGAAGTCAGTGCTCCCTGGCCTTCTCACCATGCCCTGAGACAAGACTTTCTATTTGAGCCCTGGCTGGTGTAGCTCAGTGGATTGAGCACGGGCCTGTGAACCAAAGGATCGAGGTTCGATTCCCAGTCAGGGCACTTGCCTGGGTTGCAGGCCGGTTCCCGGCAGGGGACGCATGAGAGGCAACCACACATTGATATTTCTCTCCCTCTGTCTTTCCTTTCCCCTCTAAAGATAAATAAATAAAATCTTAAAAGAAAAGACCATTTGAAGTCACAGTTTTTACTCATTAGCTCTGTAGGGATATAAAACCAACCAGCCACTCATATGGTGACTTCCCAGCAAACCTGCAGTCGCATCAGCCGTGTGGACCGTGGTAGCCTGGCCTTCCCCCCGAACCACCTGGCAGGGATTTCCCCGTGCCCTCAGCTGCAATGGAGACTTGCCTCCCGTCCTGAAGCCCACCTGGGGGGGGGATAATTCATCCCATACACTCACACGTCTGACACACACACGCACACACATTTCGTTCCCCACCCCCGTGAACCTCTCATCACCCCCGTGTTCAACAGATAACCGGCTGGATGCATTATTTGGTTGCACTGATGGAAGACCCACATCCTGAGCAAAACGGGGCTCTTGCCCCAGACAAATAGGTGTTACTTGTCTTAGTTGCCCTGCAGAGCAGGTCCACAAACTGAGTATTTTCCGTATGAAGAATTCATCATGTTCCTTCTTTCACAAACCCATACATTTGAAGTGTTTGAAAGACAGGAAGGTGTTTTTTTAAGACAGGAAGGGTTTTTTATTTTTTTATTTTATTTTTTTACCTTTTTGTTTGTTACAGGAGAGTTGAATCAACACATGAATCCACTTTTGAAATGATGTGTCTGAAGGAAGGTTTTCTAAAACAGGCCCCAGGAGGCCCAGAGAGAGTTTGGGAAGCTTTTGTGAGTCATTCTTGACAATTTAAGACCACGTCCGCCTCCCCGGACTCGTCTGCGTAGCTTTCTGAAGTCAGACATGAACCAGACTGCTGGAAGCAACCGTGCCAATTAGCGAAATTCCGTGACATGCTTTACGAGGCTCCTTAGAAAGGCAAAGAGACTTTGCCGGGGTGGGAATCGAAACTGGCCGGGGTGGCTAGCGTTCACCGCAGCTCTGTGGGTTTTAGTCGTTGAGTGTACACATAATTCACGCCGGGGTAGCACCTGGCGCTCCGCCCTCACAGCTTCTGCACATTAGCCCGGTCTGGACCCAAATGTTGAGCTGAGCATCAAAAACGGGCATCCTCCAAACATGTTAAAGTAGTGTCCGGGGTAATGATTTTAATTCCTGGGCTTTGACTGGTTGCCTTGTACAGGAGCTGCCGGGCAAAGCTGTTAGTTGCAACAGGGTTTATTCGGACCGAGATGAATTTATAGCGTGTCAGAGATTCCTCAGTCAGGGTGACGGTACACACGCTGTGTTCTCTCACTTGCTTACACTAGTATTCCTCGGAGGGCAAGCTGCTCTTTTTGGGTGTGTGCAATTAACGTAACAGAAAAAACTTGGAGTTTTTTTCCGACCTTATATGTATATTTCTTACTAGACATTGGCACACATGTTTTCCTAAATAAGTGATAAACATTTTTGCTGGTCAGTTCATAATTGGTTGTACATGGTACTGGGGGAAGATTATAGATAGAGTTAGAGGTATTTGATGGATTATGTACATGACAGAATTTAGATCCATCCATCCACACACACAGAGTTAGGTGTACAGTTAGCGGTGGTAGATAGGATAAAAAATGATAAACAGATTCAATAAATAGATAATAGTCCCATCTACACATGTGTATAAAATGAGTTTCTCCGATAAATTGTTGTTCTTTTTATAGTTCCTGCAATAAAAGACCATTGATTATGCTACCAATGGAAAAATGAATTTGTGGCTAAGAAACAGCGAAATGTTATTCTACAAAGCACTCAAGTGATTGCCCCTTTGCAAGTGAGTCCTCCTAATTTAATAAACATCCGTGACCTCTGAATCCTGCAATTCATAAAACCCATGGTCCAGTGACCTAGTTAAGAAGGCTTTTATATTTAAAACTATATACTGATTTTTTAGTCCATCCTTACAATATAAATAACTGATACAATGAGGCTTTTAATGAATCCCAAATCAACTGTCACGTCTTTTTGGAAAGATTATTTGCCCAAACCTAGGTATTTCCTGAGTTGTCCTGTTAGCTTTTGTATGATGATGTGGCCTGTAAAAATGCAACGGAACATTTGTAGGAGAATTTTGTATTTATAGAGATTCCACTGAGTTCCAGGCATGGCTCGGTTGCCAGGGGACAAACCAAAACAGCATCATTAATGTGTTGAGGGGGAGGGGAAGGAGGAGGGGAAGAGGAAACAGAAGAGGGAAGGGAAGAGAAGGAGAAGAAAAGGCGAAATACACAGATAACTTTTAAGGAAATGATTTAAATTCTGAATCTCTTTGAAATCCCTCTGTCCCAGATCTCAGGAAAATGATGATTGTACAAGGTCCTCAGTCTTCTGAATAGTTGTAAATAGAGTATAATGTCATAACCCTTCAGGTGAACTGTTTTCCCTTAACTTAAATCCAGTGAAAAAGCATATCATTTTAATGTGAAATTAGCTACATAGGCTTATAAATATAAATGAATGAACTCTACAATATGAGTGGGCATTATTACAGAAATTAAAAGGAAACACTTGGAAATATTTAAAACATAGGAGAAATACATACAAATAAAATTCTCTCCTACATTTTGTTGTTTACAAGCCTGAGTGATTACTTTCAAGTAAAATGCCAAAATTTCTCTAATGGGATACACAATTTTATCCATGATGGTTTTTAACTTATATGTTGTTTTCCAGAAATATCCCAAACATGCATTTAGTATATTTTTTAAAATTTATTTTTAACTTCTAGCCCCAAACTGCTGCTCATAAGACAATTTCAGGATCTTACCTGGATTAAATAACATTTATCCTTCAGATCAGATTCACGTTTTAACCCTGTATAGAAATGGGTTTGTTTGGGGTTTTTTTTTTTGGTTGTTATGGTACTTCCAACTTTTACTTTTGTATTCCCTGACAGTGCTTTCATTATTTTTCTTGCATGCATTCTTAGAGAAATAAGGTCATATTCCTTATGGTATCACTTAACTTGTTACTCTATCGCCTGATTTTCTTTGGCATGTTAATTATATTTAATTATTGATTAGATTATAGATTCAAATATTTAGCAAAGATACTTGATAGATGTGACTGTATACTTTCTATTTTACATATTTTTTATTCTTGTTCAAGTACAGTTGTCTCCATTTTCCACCCACAATTCCCCTCTCACCCCCACCATCCCCAAGAAATGTTTTAATCTTACTCTTATATTTGGATAATGTTTTCTTCATAAAATGTATTTAAATACAAAAAAACAGCCCTGTAGACATTTGTGCATGTATTGTATACTAGGTCTGTGAATTCCATTTTTTTACATTCCATAAAGTTTATAGATTCGATGCACAGACAAATAAGGACACCAGTGGTCCTTTTCACAGTCATTGGGACACAGACATTTAAGACAAACAATTCCGCCATCGTGAGTGTAAATATGCACGCACACACCCATACCATTCGAGTCACACACACTTCCTGAGGTAAATGGGAACACAGGAAATACACCAGTGCTGTGTTCATTGGAGACTAATCAGAGCACCACTCATCACATGGAGATAGTATGGTTTTTTGACCTTGAACTTGAACACGTAAGTGCTAGCACTCTTTCCCATTAGCTGTGAACGCACCATTGCTTGTATTACGTGCATTGTTGCATCTGAATTGAAGTCGAATCACCGAGGACAATGTTGTAACTTGGCATTCAGGTCATTAAGTGCATAAGTTCTTCTTTGAGGAGGTATTCGGTTCTTAAATTTTAAGCGTATAAAAATCAGTTTCAGGTCGATGTTTACGTAATCAGCTTAGCCGTAATTGTTATCAAAGTTATTTGAATTTTAGAACTGAAATTATAGTTTGAATTTAGAAGCAAAGCAGTGCTATTCGGGATTAGAGATAAGTAAACTATTGTGATTTGAAAATGTGGATGTCTATCTGTGTTTCATGGGATTTTAATTAATAAATGTACCGTCTTTTCTACCAGAAATATGCGAATATTGGAACGTGACTTGAATATGTGCTAATAAATAAATCAAGATTATTTTCAATTGGAATTAGTATATGTACCATCCCACGTTATGGTATTAACTTTCATTTTTAAATTTTAATTGGAAATTCAATCATGAATATGCTAGTGTTATTTAGAAATGAGTATTTGCATTTGATTCACATTGAATGCAAATTAGTAACTACACCCTTGCTGTTTAGAATTTAACAGTACACAAGTATATATTATTCGATTTATCTGGATTATAAGATTCGAATTGAATGTTCATCAGTGTTATTTGTATTTAATATAATAAACATGGTAGCACTTATCATGGTTGAAATTTCAACCAGAAATTTTAATTAGAAATTTCAGGCTGCTACCTGGAATTAAAAGTTGATGTTACAATAGAACCAATAAGTATACCAGAGTGATTTATACTTCATGTAAATAAGTACACCAAGATTTTTCACATTATGGAACAGAAAATTGAAATTTCAGGTAAATGCACACCAGTGTTAATCAGAGCTTGGGAAAGTACAGGTCTCCAACGTGCTTGTTTTCAAATCCATTTGAATGTGAAAATTGTCTTTGGATTTGAACTAACAAGTAAACAAAATTACTTAAATATTGAGCTAATACGTGTACCAGTGTCTTATTTTTCAACCCTGTTTGTTTAAGGAACTTCAATTAGAATTTGTACAAATAAATAGAGCACAGTCATTTTTAATTTCAGCTAATCAACGTACTAAGATGTTTTATTAAAATTAGTTATTAAGATAACCACTGTTATTTTGAACTTGATCTAATAAGCAAACTAATGTTAAGTGAAAATTTGCATACGTATCCTAACGTTCTTGAGAATTGAGTAGGTGACCTGGAATGACGCTCGCTTTGGGAGACTTTTTTATATCGGAATTTTAATGGAAATTCGAATGGACACTTACAGCAATGTTGTCTGGTTTGGGGCCCTAAAAGTGCACCTGCCTTCATCCTGGGTGTTAGAAAGATTTCGAAATTTAAGTGAGAATTTACGTTGATAAGAGCGCTGGCCTTGAGAGGAACGTAAACCACCAGGTGCAATGGTGCTTTCAACCAGAGATGTGTGCCCTCTGGAATTCTATCTGAAAATCAGCCTAACAATTAGAATCCATCCTTCTTGGAGCGCCAGTGGTATTTAAACATTGCAAATACGAGTATCACTTATCTTTGTTTGAATTTTAATTGGGGTTTGAGCTGTCGATGACGCCAGGTGGAAATGGAGCACATACGTGATCCATTCCCGCTACCACCGGGGCTTGGGTTCGGGGTAGCCTTCTCTCTATTGTTTCCTGAAAACCTAAGTAATTTGAGTTCCCTATATTTCCTATATTCGTCTATCATAACAATACAATCACACCCCTATCAGTAAATATGAAGATTATAGAATAGGAAAAGGATTTACTAAAACTAAATCATGATGTATATATAAAGAAATTATATGTTTTCTCTTCAAAGAAAAATAACCTGTTAAAAAACATCACTGTGTTAAAAAAAATTAAATTATAATTTAAAATTTAAATAGAACTTAAGTTTTGGCTGTTCACATGAAGTGGTTCACAGATGCTATTTCCTTTCTTGTATTGAAAAAATTGAAAAGTGCAATTTTGAAGCCTCTAACTTCATGCCGAAGGGAGCGGAGACTCCACCTGGTGATTTAACAGAGAAAAATAAAATTACATGGAAAAAACAGAAGAGGAGAAAAATAAAGGAATGCATTCAGGACATAAGGAGTTGAGCATGAAACTTACCTTAAAAATAAGGAGAAACCGAGACGAGGAAAAGACCTCAGGGGACTCAAGCGGGAGACAAAATGTGCAAATAAAACCGAAAGATAAATCCTCTGATTGAAAAATAAAGTGGTGTAAACAGTTTGAACATGTCGCTTTGGAACATCAATATCCATGAGGTAGAGGCATTTATTAGGAGAGAGACCGCCAGGCACACTTTTTGCTGTCTGTGCGAGACACTGATCCACTCACTATTCAGGATGCGGATTTAATGAGAGCGGTAAGTGCAGCTGGCCAGGTTTTCTGAAAGGAAGATCGTGCGTTTGGGGATGCTACTTGAAAGAATGAATTGAACTGCCCACTGAGATGGGGATTGAATAATAGACGAATATGAATATATTAGCGTAGATGAAGAGCACGGAACGTTAAGAGCAAGGCAAAGGAACAGCACCCTGCAACAGAGACCACGAACAACGACGCAGAAATGCCAGATAAAAACAAAGACTGCGTTATCGAACCAAAGCCAGTGTTTCCGAACGAGGGGGGGATTCTGCTATCAGACAACTGCCCGTGAGGTCACCGGAGGTGGTGACTTTCCCTGCAACCAGTCTAGGCTCTTGGAATCTTGGGGCGACCTTCTCTCCCTCTCAAATCCTGGGAAATCTATGGCCCAGAAGTTGTCATCTGCATTCCATCTTCCCAACATTTTCATGATACGGCTTTTGGTTTTCCTTGAAATTTCCTGAGACTAGGAGCCCCTTCATGTCCGAGCTTTTCCTCACGTCCAGTTTTCAGAAGTGCTGCGTGCCCAGGCCCATGAAGTTCGCTGCACGGCTGAAAATCCGCGTGGCTGACATTTACCGAGGGAAGACAAGTAAACGAGAAAGGGAGCGTCCACGGCATCCTCTCTGAATATCAATGAAGCTCCAATGCTTCTTTTCAAGACAAACAAGTACAAATGAGACTGCATATAAGACGTGGCAGTCTGCAACTCTACTCCGTTTTCTCCATTGCGATGATTCCTTGAGGAAATTAACTCATATGTGTTGGGAAATTGAGTTACATTATCTAATCAATCTTTGCGTAATCTAGTTTCCAGTGATGAATTAACTGGAAAAATTATGCATTCTTTTTTATTCATCAGACTTTGACAGTACGAGAGCCTTCATGTTCCCAGACTGAGTTTGATACGATTCATGTCAAAACATGGCCAGGACAGACATTTGAGAAAAACGGAAGACTTTTTAAGAGGTTGCAATTGTTTTGTTCGGTGGCCCGGGGATGTAAATGTGAATTCTAGGCAGACAGATATGGTAGGTCAGCAGTACGGTTCTCATTCTTTGCACAAAAGTCTGCACCATCCGTGGGACATGTGCAATTCATAGGGCTGCACGGAATGTTGTCCCACGTGAGTGGGGGTTGCATAGAGCCCTGTGGTCTGTTCCACGCGAATCCAGTGTGAGTCAGGGCAAATGTGACTTCGTACTTCAGGCCAAGCCACCTGAAAAAGTCACACAAATTTGAATAATTCTGAGGACAGAGTATGCCCTTCACAAGTCACTCAGAAGAACTGAAGCCCCCGCAGCCCACCAAGGAGGCATGCTCCATACAGCAAACCTTTGCCAAGGCATCAAAGAGAGAAAAAGGAAGTGGGACAATGAGCCTATGAGGATGTGAGCCACCTTAGGGAGACGTCCCCACCTCCTTGGGTGCTCGATGGTGCATCTTGAGTCCAGGTGATGGTGGTGGGCGTGGGACTATGCCTGGAACACAGGAGTGTCTGCTGGGAGGAAGCCATAGACATTGGATGTCAGCCCCTAAAGGAAGGACCATGTAGCTTTCAGCATTTCAAACGCTGCACAGTGAAGGAAGGAGTCTACGTTCTCCGTCCGAGACGTCGTTTCCTCTGAGGTGCCCAATGGAACCAGCCGGAAATTTGCCTGTGTCTGCGTGGAATGCAGACACCTATTGACCTTGGAGGGTCTTCCTCCTCGGGCCTATTGCATTTTGGGGGGGTATTTAATGTTTTCCATATGCTACGAGGCACTGTGTCATTTCAGCTTTTAAATTATTTTCTCTCTTTTGTTAGCTATAGTTTGTGGGCATACGTACATTTATAAACACATATGCACACGCGCTTTTAACCAACCACACCTGCAGATGCGTTGCCTATGTGATCTTGTGTACATTGATTCATACATTATATACAGTTATGGATAGTTATATATTTGATGCTACTATAAATTAGGTCTTCTGAAAAACTAATGGAACCGGCCCTCGTTGGTGTAGTTCAGTGGATTGAGCTCCAGCCAGTGAACCAAAGGGTCGCTGCTTCAATTTCCAGTCTGGGCACATGCCCGGGTTGTGGTCTAGGTCCCCATTAGGGGGCACGTGAGAGGCAACCACACATGGATGACTCTTTCCCTCTCTTTCTCCCTCACTTCTCTACCTCTAAAAGTAGATAAATATAATCTTTAAAAGAAAAAGAAAGAAAGATGAATGGAACTGTATCTTTTTAAATTTTTTAATTTATTTATTTTTAGAGAGAGGGGAAGGAAGGGAGAAAGGAAGGGAAAGAAACACCAATGTGTGGTTGCCTCTCATGCTCCCCCCACTGGGGACCTGGCCCGCAACCCAGGCATGTGCCCTGACTGGGAATTGAACCAGCGACCCTTTGGTTCACTGGCTGGAGCTCAATCCACCGAACCACATCAGCCAGGGTGCAACTGTGTCTTTTTTTAATTATACATTTTAATCTTTGTTGGTGGTATAAAAATTCTTTATTTTGTAAGATTTAAATGTTTTAATTAAATAGACACTGTATAGCTAAGAGATTTGCTGAGAAATCAGGAAGCAGAGAAGCTGAAAATAAGAGCCCAGAAAATATTTTCCCCAGATGCGGGCTGTGAAAGCTGGATGTGTTGTTGGCTCGTCCCAGTGTATCTGGAAAATTATCAGTTGGGCTGTGGTCATTTAAATAGAAGAGTAAGCGTGTTTCGGGATGGGAGGGGGGTTAGAACAAGTGCAAGCGATGCTATCAAAGAACTCGAAAGTTGAACTTGGAAGTCTTTCAAAGATGTTTGGATTTCCTAATAAACACGTGTTCACATTCTGAGCTAACTTTCTGCTGGGCTGCGCGTATTTGAATCTACGATATATCTGAATCGTGCCCCCAAGAATCTACGATAACCCCCCCATAAACGTAGCTCACTAATAACTTCACGCATCCGTAAGTTAACTCATTGACTTAAACAAGCGGCCCTTCACGTACTCTGAGGATCACCTTTAGTCACGTCTTTCTGACGACTTCATGAAGTTAAGGGGGCGTGCAGTGGAAAAGGGGTGACTGCTGAGGAAAGCAAATAAAGACGAGGTAAGCACTTGCCTTTCGTGGATGTCCCTTCTTCATCTGCACCATTCGGAGGACACGTTTCGGCTGCTCATTTTGAAAACCACTTTATGTAGCCTTGTACTTCCTGTTAAAACACAACAACAACAAAAAAACAACAACAACGACAAAAACCCACAGCAGCGGATTATTCTGGGTCATCCTGTCTGTCAATCCTTTGGCCGGCAGTCTACGAATTCCTGAGAAAGGACGTTTTGCTTCTCATTTTTACCATTCCTAATTCACCTGCAGGACCGCTCTCTTTAATCCGGTAGTTAGGTACCTAGATCTTGTCTCCGCAGCATCTTCTTTTTAAAAGCGTGTGATGAGTTGACCTGGAAGCATCTCAGCAGTGAGAGCACTTTGGATAATTGGCCCTGAAACTTTGTTTTAATAGGAAAAGTTTATTTTTCTTCCCATCCTTCTTAAGTGACAGGTTAGAAGACGTAACTAGCAAACATTTTTTTTTTTTTTTTGGTAAAGATATACCTGAGAATTTGACCTGACTTATGACAGTAAACTGTTTACATTAAGAAAATGGGATTGCTGGCCCGGTTGGTTGGGTGCGATCCTGCAAACCTATAGGTCGCAGGTTCGGTTCCCGGGCAGGGCACATGCCTGGGTTGCGGCGTCTGCCTCCAGTCGGGGAGTGTTTCAGAGGCCATTTATCCATGTTCCTCTCCCTCTGTCTCTCCCTCCCTCTCCCTCTGTCTAGAGTCAATAAAAAAGGGAAAAAAATAAGCAAATACAAAGAAAATAAGATTTCAATAATAACCAAGAAATTTGATTTTTACTGCAGCGATTACACAAAACTCCACTGCGTGGGATTTACCCATTTATTCGTTGTGTCGTTTACAACGGAAGAGTACTTTCTCCTATTTCTTCTGACCCCTTCGCCAGCCACCAGGGTCTCTGAGGATCGTTTTCCCCGGAACGCAGTAAAAGAAGCGACCCCTTGCATCCGTGTAAACCCATCCGTTGCAAAGTCAGGAAAGAGAAAGAAGACTTTCGGTTGTTGACAAATAATAGTTCAGCATGTTTCCTTCTAAGCTCCCGCACAAGCTTTTTCTTCAAGTCCCCAGCTCTGCAGGCCCAGAGCTGGGGGGGGGGGGGGGGCCACAGAGGCCTGATGTCCCAGCCACACATCTTGTTCCCTCTGCATCTCTGACCTTGCAGCCTTTTGCGGTGATATACGGACTTTCCACGGAGGGGCCGGTCGGGCTGCCGCTGGTTGAGTGACACAGATGAACCTGAACTGCGAAGAGCACTACTCCAGCTGTCTGAGGCGAACTCACTTGCCTCCCTTATCTTTTGTTACAAAACACCCGATTGAACCTCGCGGCGGCGAGAATCGGTTTCAGTTCTTATCCTTTTCCCGGATACAGGGCTACCACGTCAATCTCTCCCTCCTCCTTCTGCCTGTGAGCTTTATTCTTGCTATTTTGTTTTGAAGGACATGCTTACTAAATTTAGATGTATCCTTTTCCTCTTTTTTGGACTACTTAAACTTTGTTTGAAGGGCGCAAGCCACAAGACGTGGGCCTCCATGCAGTACGCCGTACGGAATAAGAAGTTTACTTTCATCTTTTTCTCCTTTGGATGAACATTTTCTTATTTTATTCTAGGCAACTAGGATATTGGCATGTAGTTTCAATTTTTTTTCTATTAAAAGGAAAACACATCCAGATAAAGAACGGAACCATGGGTATCCTGAAAAGTAAGTAACAAGTAGCCAGCTTTCAATACATTGGCCCTTAAATACTGTGTCTCATTGGTGGTCGCACTTGGAGACTTTGAGTGCAACTGAGCCACCGTGAGTTTGGGAAGAGGGGAGCTGTGTAAACTGTGCGTGTTGCAAGTTGAGCAGCATGAGACCATGTTTCACCGTGAGCTTCGGACACAGCCCAGTCACAGCTGAGAATAACATGAAAGAACGGCAATTGTTATTTTGATTTTTTTATCCTCACCTGAGGACATTTTTTTCATTGTGTTTTAGAGACAGAAGAACTGAAATTGGGAGGGAGGGAGAGATAGAGAGAAACATGATGTGAGAGAGAAGCATCAATCAGCTATTTTTCGATACACGCTGTGACCAGGGATTGAACCTGCAACCTGGGTACGTGCCCTGACCGGGAATCGAACATGTGACCTTCCAGTCTAGAGGACGACGATCCAACCAACTGAGCCACGCTGGTCAGGACACAGTTGTTATTTTGAACAACACCTTGGAGGCACTGAAGCGTCCCTGCAGCCAGAGCGTCCAGGCCCATTCCAAGTCTTCCCAATATTACAGAAGATAATTAGGTAGGAAGTTGTTTCCAGGTTCGTGGACGCTTGTCCTTGGACATCTGCTGAGCCGAATCATTTCTATAGTCCCTTTGGATGAAATTGTGTGTGTGTGTGTATGAGAGAGAGAGAAAGAGAGAGAGAGAGAGAGAGAGAGAGAGAGAGAGAGAGAAGGAGGGAGAGAGAGATTCCTGTCTGTCAAGCCTATAGAGAGATTTTCAAAACTGTATTTCTAAAAATGGGGAGCGGTGGATAAGCAAGTTCTGTAGAGTTTGAAATGCGAAAGGACCCGGTAATACACATTTAGATAGCGTTTCCCAGGGGAGAAGCTGACGTGTGGATGGGACACCCCCGGAGTGTCTACACTATCAGTAGCCTTTTAACACGCAATGAGATCATGATGGTAAATCACAGGGAACGTAGTCACCTAAATCGGCATATGGACATCCAAGATATAATGGATTCACGCGCGGCAGAGAAGGCTTGCCCACCGAGTGAACTTGAAGGCGTAGCCGAATAAATTCTAGAGCCTCGTTATACCCGAAATTCTGGGGAAGCCTCCTGCTGTTCGCTTCGTCTGTCAGAGCTTAAGGAGTTTTACCTGGAAAATAGAAAGTACTTGAGATGAAGGCAATTAGAATGACTCTTGAAATGAGGGAGATTCGCAACATAATTAGATCCTCTGTACTAAGTGTAAGCATCTCATAGGCATTTTCTTTCTTTTTTAGAAAGTCAATTTTAAATTACCCTTAACCCATGTTCTTTTGTTTGGAAATCATTAAAAGGATTCTTCCCCTGAAATAATCAAGCACAGAGAGAAGAGAAGGAAGTTACCAGGGAGAATTTCCTTGAATCGGGTGTCAACTTCAGACGTCAAATCCAACAAAATATAAAAGGGTTAAGGCCTCATGGGCCAAGGGCATTTTGCGAAGAAAAGTAGTGGTTTGGCCAAAAAGCCTGTTTAGTTTTTTTCTGTAAGATGATACACCCACTTTCCATTTCCACCAATAGCTATGTTGATTTGAATATCTTGAATATGTCGGCTCTCTCCCACGATCGGCTTCCAGGAGACAAAGGCCAGGGTTGCTGCTAAGCATCTTCCAATGCAGAAGACAGCCCCGAAGCAAAGAATTATTCGGCCAAAATGTCGACCATAATAAGAATCTCCGCAAACCACTTTTGCCAAGTTCCGTCAGTCACAGCACCTTCTCCACACACGCACACATTTTATTTTTTTGCGTTTCGGTTGTGTTTTTACCTTTCTTGAAATAATAGAGCATCGTACACTGAAAATGTTGCCTATCTTCCTCCATCTTCCATGTTAAAATAGCTGCACAAAAATTCACCAAGTTTGGGAAGTTTTTCTAAGCACACGTTGAATTGACAGCTGTTAAAATACAGTCTAACAGAACTGTTTCGGATGAACTTAGAGACAGCTAAGCGCTACTAGAGCCGATGTGTGGGGAAAACCATAACAGACTTTTTGGCCAACCAAACAAGGTGAGTTTGGCATGTAAAAATCGGTCAATGTTTGTCTCCGTAATTATATCACCAGAATAAAGATTAAAAGCTGTATAATGATCGTAGTCCACCCAGAAAACACTGAAAAAGTTAGTGGGGAAAATGGATAAACAAATTGGAGTATATTCATACAAGGGCATATTACTCTCCAAAAAAAAAAGAACAATCAAGTATTGATAAATGAGCAATGTGGGTTCTCATGCACATTCAGCTAAGTGAAAGACACCAGGCACAAACCATTGTTTATTGACATGTCGAACTTCTGTTTTGTGAAGTTCAACAGGCAAAAGAAAAAAAAAAAAAAAAAAAAAAAAAAAAACAGGCACAGGGACATGAAACAGAATATTTATTCCCCATCCTGGAGGAAACCTAAGATAATTTCTCCACGGGTGGAAATATTCTCCTTCTTGCTTGAGGTGGTCCATTCGTGAGATTATGAAAATATCAAAACACACCTTCCCAGCCTGCGGGATTCGGAGCGTGCAATTTTTATGCTTTAAATTATGAATGGACAGACACACACACACACAATGACAGGCCCCAGGGACCAAAGAAAGAAAAAGTGGGAAGAAGCCGGTAGCCCTAACCCGTAGCAGGTCTTCTCAGACGTAGAGATCTCTGGCACCCTATCACTGCATCGATAAAATTCGTCTCCAATTCCCCTCAATCAGAAGAGCATTTCATGGAAAAATGACATTCTCAACTCTTTTTGCCTTGGAATAAGCTCATTCTCCAAGATTCGATTTCGTTTCCTCACTCTTTCAAGCCCTTATCTGCAAATTCTCAAAGTGTGGAATCGAGGTTTCTCCTGAAAAGGAGATTCAGGGATTGGGGGGAGGGGCGAGGGCGGGGGGGAGGGGGAGACCGTCACATCTGCCAGCGGGATTCGATCCTTCTAATCCCCGTCGCTCGGTAATGGAAATGGAAGGCTCCCTCTCTCTCCTACTGAGATGCCACGTCTCTGTCTGCCAGTAAACTTGACCAGCACCCCCATGCGGTGCTTGCTCCATGCAATTTAATTACGCCGCTCTGTCGGACGCAGGTACTTTAACGAGCCAGACGGAACATTCCGGGACAAGAAGGGGGTGGTTCCCACAAGCCTGTCATGCATCCCTCGGAGCTGTGTTCGGAAGCCACAAGATGAGTCAGAGCGACTTTTGTGCCCAATGGTGATTGGCTATAATTGGTCACGAAAATCACCTCTTCTCTCTGTACAAAGCTCAGGCGTTGGAGTGATTGATTCCGCCAAGCCCAGCCTTCCGTTGCTCGTGGTCCTCTGGGAGGACACGAGTCAGCATTTTTCCAATTCTTTCTTCTGATAGTAATTCCCATGTGCAGAAAATGGACAAAGAGTCGGCAGTTCTTGGGGGTATGTAACTACACACCTGTGTGAATGCTAATATCCTATCTCTTGCGTGGTGGGCCACAATACAATCTACAGATGATGTATTGCAGAATCGTACACCTCACTGTAACATTTAAAAAAGTATGTAGAAACTACGTCCACTGCACAATACCGTGACTCCCAAATTCTGTTGACACGGGTGCTTGGATGGGTGCAATCATTGAAATCAGCGAGTCTTGAATTCGCCTGCCCTTCCTCCAAGCCCCAACCTGATAGTTACTCGAGAAATAGAAAACTCAACTACCTCTTTGACATGTTTTACGTCTTGGTCTCAGTATGCCATCGGAGTGCCTTGGTACTGGATAGAATTGCTTCGAAAGAAATCTCAGGAGTCTCGGTTTTCTGTCCCCTGTGTCATGGAAGAGGGACCTCCTCGGCCTCACCAACGTGGGGCAGAGATGTGCGTTGGATGGCTGCCAAGCATCGCTGGCGGTTGGGGTTCCCCTTCGTCCCACCGAGAAGTTCTCGCTGGTCTTCCGAATTCACGCGTCTGCCTGGTGCTGTGTATTGTCTCACCTGTCCCTCATCCTGGCTGACACACCTGGACCATGGGTCCCATGATGTTGGCGGGGCCCCTGGGGTCTGCGATCTGCCTTCCACTCATCCGACCATGAACTTCCCCTGCCCCTCAGCCTCGTGATCCTCTTGGACCCTGGGACCCTGGGTGGTCCGAGTGCCCGCAATTTCAAAACATACAGAAACCCAATGGATACATACAACCATCACTTCAACTGTCCTGGGAAATGGGTATTTCTCTACGTTACCTCAGCTGTTTACGAAACGCACGCACCTGGACAAAGTACATGACCTTAGGCATTCCCCAAGCTCTGTGTTGAATTTTGCTTCAATTTGGACTTTCGGGGAGTCTTGCGTGGGATACAGCCAGCAGCCACCGGACAACAGTGGTTGTTGAGTTGAAAGGATGTGGGCTGGAACATTTCTTAAATTCTATTGGAGCCCCAAATGTTTTCAGTCCCTTTAACACCCCATTTTTTTTTTTTTTTTTTTTTGCCTAAGAGTAACACGTGGGGTCACTGACGACTATCTGTGGCCTGTACTTTATTCCAAATGAAACTGTAATTAAGTCCTGGCTGGGTGGCTCAGTTGGATTGCAGCGCTGCCCTTGTACACCAAAAGGGTTGGAGTTTGATTCCCAGTCAGGACACATTCTTAGGTTGCGGGTTCGATTCCCAGTCAGGGCGCGTGTGGGAGGCAATGGATCAATGCCGATATTTGTCTCTCACATCAATGTCTCTCTCTCTCTCTCCCCCTTCCCTATGTCTAAAATCATAAACATGTTTTTTTTTTTAATTATAACTGATTTACCTTTTTCCTTTTGGCAAATAATTTTTCTCTGTAGTTTAAGTGATCCATGATTTCTCTTGTTCGTCTTTTAGAATATCTATTTATTCTATCCATAAGAAAACATGTACCTAAATCGTGTTTATCTTTAGCTTATACTTACACTCAAATGAATACTACCTACAGGCACACACATGCCCGGTAATGTATTTTGAAAACATTTTTTGCATAAATAACTATTTTCTATTTTCTACAATCAGAAACTTGTGGATAGGCCTTGCATTTTAAAGGCTGATCTCCCCTTTTTCTTGGACAGAATACAGGTGGAATATCATGGATTCTCAGCGACATGGCTTGCCTGTTATATACATAGTTTTAAAATATTTTATCTATTTATTTTTAGACAGAGGAGAAGGGAAGGAGAGAGGCCGAAAAACATCAATGTGTGGTTGCCTCTCACACGCCCCCCACTGGGGACCTGGCCCACAACCCAGGCATGTGCCCTGACTGGGAATCGAACCGGCAACCCTTTGATTTGCAGGCTGGCACTCAATCTGCTGGGACACACCAGCGAGGGCTATACATTTTTCTTTGGAGAAAATACAAAAAGAATGTCATAAGAAGCCAGCATGCCTCACACTATATTCTTAGAACCCTGAATAGTTCTGATATAGTTGTTTTATTTATTTTTTTCCTTTTAAAATGTCATCACACTCCTGTAAACTAGGAACAAAGAGAACCTTTCAAAAGGAGTCAGTGGGCAAAGCCATCCGCCACAGAGAAGCAAAGACAGGGGGTGAGCAAAGCTTTCTCCTTAGGAACAAGGCAGGCCGGGGAAACCGTCTTTCAAGAGCTGGAAGTCATATCCCTCCTGGAATTCTAAACCAAGTGCAAATCTCTTCCAACAAGGAGGCGCAGACGGGTTCAGACCCACACGAGCTGCAGAACTCGGTGGCAGAGCGAAACATTGTTACAAACCAGGAGGAGCGTTCGAACAGGTGGGCACGGGGGGGGGGGGTGTCAAGAGGGGGGAAATGATGCAGAGGGTGGCAGGTCTTAACCAAGGTGCATTTCTCAGAACTCTGACAAAGCTGAGAAGTTCAAGCAGAGCCAAAGCAAGCCGTCCTGTGGTTTAATTGCACTCGTAGGGGCAAAGTGCAGGGTACCGATAGCAGGATGCTTGCCTCTGTAACACTGTAAGATTGTTACACTATGTGAATACTATGGAGTAGTGCTAGTTGCCAGCAGATTGCAATAAGTTAACTTTGTAGAATGCTGACGCAAGGGAAAATTCTGATAAGAAGAAAAGTTACAGGGCTCTGGACCTGCTGGCTCAGGTTGCAGGGGGCTGAGCAGGGTGCGAAGGCTGTGGGTTCGGTCTCAGGTCACAGCACAGGCAAGAATCAAGCAGTGAATGCAAGCTGTTTATGTGGTGGGTGTTTTCGTCATTTACACTTAACAGGGATCTTCATGTGGCTGAAGGTAGACCTTCCTTGTTCAGCTGATATTGTACAACTTGCAAATACTAGAAAAGATAACCATAGTACAAATCATGCCTCTCCTTCCAGATTTTAACTATTGTTTTCATAAATTTTCCGTTGTCTTGCTACATCCTCCACAATACATTGCTATATCATTGCCTTTGAAGTCTACACAATTTAAGGACATGGGAATCATAAGAAACTATTTTTATTTTTCCAGTTCTGGTTTGTCGTGCATTCTCGTAGTGTGTCTTGTTCCTCAGCCTGGAGAAAGTCCTTCACGTTTTGTTAAAGTCTCACGCTGACAAAAGATGCAGCTTTTGTGAACCCGACAAAGCTTTTCTTTCATTTCCCTTTCTTCCCTTTCCTGTCTTGCAATTTTGTGTCCACAATTCTCACATCTCATTCTTTTTTAATGTCTTCTGTTTGTTTTGTTCAGGCTTCCTCTGGCTTTTAACAATGTGGGAAGAGCATCATCGCTTGCTGAAGAATTATTATTTTTTTTATGTTTGGTGGTTTAACATTGTTGTGAAATTATTTCCTCTCAGGGGAGGTGTGTGTCGATGATCGATGATCGTTTCTTATTCAAATTGTGGTTTTCCGGGCGGGCTCTCTCCCAGGCAGGTGATTTCGGGGCATCAGGAACACTTGGGGTATTCTATTACTAATGAGCTGTTTAATCCTCACCCAAGGAGGTATTTATTGTTTTTAGAGAGAGACAAAGAGAGAGAAACACGGATTGGCTGCTTCGCAAGCACACCGCAAGCAAGAATCAAACCTGCACCCTAGCCATGCATCCTGGCTGGGAATCGAACCGCAGCCCTTGGGTGCCCTGCAGGATGCTCCAGCCCACCGTGCACCCCGACCAGGGCATGGGTGTGATACGATGAGCTCAGCCCTCTCCACTCTCCTGCCCCTATGGCAGGACTTTGCCCCTCAGCAAAATGTCTTGCCGAGCATTTCACGTCTGAGCCCAGGCATCTCCGCCCCTCGTCGGAACCGCAGGGCATCAGGGGCAGGAATACCAGGCTCCTGTCTGACTGCTTCCACCCACCTCGGCCCTTGGCAGGCCTCCGAATTTCTTGCTCACCCATTTGCAATGCCTTTTCCAGTTTATCCCTCCTTCTCAGCATGAACTATGGACATTTCACAGAGACAGGGAGATACCGGCAGGTGAGGTGCCAATGTTGGCTATACTGGCCGGGCCATACTACCCATCAAGAGAAGAATTAGTAACTCATTGCATCAGAAACATTGCACTCTTTCTATCTGCCGCAGTTAAACCTCTGCAGGAGGGCCGCTGACCTGCCTGCCTGGGGACCCTCCTCTCTCTCTCTCACTCTGCTCCCCATCAATTTCCCGTGGCTCATGGCTCCGCGTGCTCATTCGGTTCCCTCTGGCAGACGTTCAGCTCCCTTTCTTAAGTTTGTGTGCAGAGACAGGATCAGGTTCAGGCCCATTTCCTCGGGCTTGGGGCGGTCACTGCTACAACTCTCCCTGCCCTGACTGAAGCAAGGGAACAGGTTAGCCGTCTGGATCCCTTGGAACACGGATTTGGGGGCCCCATGGTGAGTTGCTCCAAGAGTTCTCTTGACGACAGACAGACACGGATTCATGCGTAAACACTTAGAGTAAAACATCTGCTTTAGGAACTGGTCTGGAAGTAGAACGCAGGGAATCTAGAGATTATTGAGTGAGATCTCGGGCAAGGTTCGCACAAGTTGTATCATAAAACTGCTAGGTTTCACGGGAAGACGAGATCCCTGGCTGTGGATTCTTTCTACGATTACTGGGCGTGACCAAGGGAACACCTGCCGTGGCAGAATGAGCCCACGTTTGGGAAGCGCTGTTGATCATATCCCAAATTCTTTGAAGCACAAAGCGCATGATTTCCCCTCCTTTCTCATCCATGGACAGTTTTCGGCAAGGTTTAGGTCTGGCTGACTTCACGAGGATGGCCCTAGAGGGTTAGCAACTTCTGATAACTATATCCTTTTGATCCCTGGAAAGACAGGTTTATCACTACTGATGAGTCTAGGAAAAACTGTCATCGACACAACTGCGTTTTGAAAATCTAGGTAATTATTTTTGTGATTCTGATGCATGCATTTCATTTCATATTATATTACAAAAATGTCAAAGGAACAGAAAAAAGCAGAGTAAAAGGGTACGTGTGATATTCAAATCACGCCACAGAAAGGGTGACATTTTTCCCTTTAGAAATAATTACTCTACAAGGAAAGCCCCAAGGGACCTTGGTTTTTCCCATCATAAAAGCAAAAAGATAGATTTTAGTAAAAACAGCCCGAAGGAGGCTCTGGGCACGGTAATTAACTTTCAAATGGGTTCTTTGAATTTTTTGACTCTTTAAACCCTATTTTAGATTTAATCTATTTTGTAATCAATGCTTCACAGTTTTCTTTCTTCATGACATATATAGTAAAGCAATGTTTTTTTAAAAAAAATTCAGAAAGCATAACTAACACCATGATGTGTGTTGTAAATACCGAGATTCGGGAAAGTGGAGAATGCGGGAGAGTCCAGAGTTGACTCAAAAGAGATGAATGATTTTTAAGATGTGACTAGGAAGTAAGTAAAAGAAATGCTGTTAATTTTGTTGGGGGAAAAAAGGCAAGAAGGTCATCCCCCAAAAGAGCCATATGTGTGTGTATTTCTATATAAGACAAAAGCTATAGATTTGGTAGATCTTATTCTACAATTAAAAGGTGAAGTTCATGCAGTTAAATTTTAGCAATCACCGACATATATTTTTAGCACCCATTTCTTGCCTTTTTAAAAATCTCAGTATAATTGTCATGCTTCTCCTAAATGGTTTATATGCCCAGTCAGCTCACCAGCCCTGATAAAGGTGCATTGATTACTGATTTCGTGTCGTCAAAAATCCACATCCCCCGTCTCCCAAATTCTTCACCAACCAACACCAGTACCACCAACACGCCCCCAACCAAAACCCAGGTAAACAAGTCCCAAACCCAGCGGGGGAAGTTCAGCACCCAAACCATCTAATTCTCCCGGCTGAGGAGAAATTGAAATGTCAGCCGGGGCCGGGGGGTGGGGCGGGGGGGCGAGCCAAAAAACAATCCGCGTTTCCCTTTGACATCATTCTTTTCCCCCAAGGTGGTATGATGATGGCAATAAACAGGATGAGGGCCAGCGGAATGACCCAGCAACTTGGGACCAGATGGGAAGCGGGCAGAGTCGGAACATCCCACTTCTCCACGCCTTGCGCGTGGGGCTGAGTTTCCCCATCAGTAACCTGCCCTGCCCGCTTTGAGGCACAGAGGAGAGGGAGGGTTTTGACTTTCAGAGTCTCAGAACAAGGTCAGACTGCGACGAGAAAAGTATCCGTAGCTCAGGTGGAATATTTCTCCCTGCACATTCTGTATTAATTAGATCTCCAATCAGGATGCCAAAGGGAGCTCCCGAAATTCTTGTTAGCGCTGCTGGTCCCCAGAGTGTCTGAAAAGATCCGGGGGAAAAAAAGGACTCTCTTCGGGATGGCCATCCATCAGTTGAATGGGACCTAATAACTTCCATTACCTATTTGGGCGAGAATTTTCACCCGAAGGTGTGAAAGTGGAGAAACTTGGAAAATGAATTTATTCAATGCTCACCTGAGGTGATCTATTAGCAGGGCACATTGGAAACTCGGCTCCTTAAGAGACTCACAAAAAAAGTCGGAATCACAAAGTAGTGAAAAAGAGTGTTTGATGTATTTTTTTAGGTTTATCACGTCTTAATAATATGGCTCACCCCAGCTCTGATAGGTTGCCATTTCCATAGTAAGTTTTCCCAATATTCCAATGTGTGTTAATACTTGCTGTTACCAAATGAAAGAAATGTTTTCTCTTCCAAATGCCGAGAATTCATACACCACGTTCCTTAGTGGAACTTGTGATATTGTTTTATTCCTTGGAGTGTCAAGCAGCAATTTTAAGAAACTGAACTGAAAAAAAAATATCTCAGGGTACCCACAGGTAAAGTACACTGAACTGAATATTTTGCTCCATAATTTGTGTTATGGTTTAGCCATGCATTTCGTTAGTGTCTGGTTTTGTTCATGTTCCGTTGAATGTCTGTGTATCTTCCAACAGTGGATATCGAGCACCGTCTTAGACTTAAAATAAAATACAGAACTTCCTACCCATGCTGGCCAGTTAACTCCTTAATGATTCACACCAGAAGGATGCACTTGGCATTGAATTAAAAACCTTTACATCTATGTTTTGGGAAGGGGGGAAGCACTGTTCAATGAACCAAGTACGTTTGTCAGCACACGAGTGACAATCATACGGTAAAGTAGTGACATTTGTCATGGAATGAATGTTATTTGAAACATACTCTTGTGTTAAACTATTTTACGAGGAAAAGTCTCTGTTTTGCTTTTGTATTTTATGAGCTCGGACGTGGATGTTGAACTCAGTGTTCTGAGACGAAAACATCTGAGAATGTATTTATAAGATAGACTTTGAACGAGCTTCGTAGCCCTGAGTCAGCTGAGCTGAACCCCGCTGCTTGCAGAGTTGCCCTTTAGGATGGCTCGCCGACGAGCAAATGGGGCTCCTGCCACAGAGTGAGGGCTGTGTTACAGACAGAATTCGGGGTGTGGGCCTTAAAGGGTCTCCCTGAAATCACAGCGCAGCCCCGACGTGCCATCTGTAGGCAGCGAGGGTGGGCCCATAGGCTCCTCCCCATGTGGGTTTGGACGTAAGGAGCCACAGAATACCATCAGCTACTTAACTCAGGAACTAGTGTAGCAATTCTGTGCTGCCTTTGGTTTTAAGGAGGGAAAGCCAGCTTTGATGATGTTCCTGTCTATAGATCACTCTCAAAATTAATATCGACCATGACTTCCCATTATTATTAAACGTGAGCATGCGTGTTAATTCACACTGGATGGTCCCAATGCACGCACGTGATGAAGACACTGTAATACAGATGCATATTAACCTATAGAGACATCTCTCTTGTATATGAAACACACTTATATCTAGTTTTATGCACATTTAATTTTATTTTTATTTTTAAAGATTGCATTTATTTATTTGTAGAGACGGGGGAGGGAGGGAGAAAGAGAGGGAGACAAACATCAATGTGTGGTTGCCTCTCATGCGCCCCCTACTGGGGACCTGGCCTGCAACCCAGGCATGTGCCCTGACTGGGAATTGAACCTGCCACCCTGTGGTTCACAGCCCGCACTCATCCCACTGAGGCACACCAGCCAGGGCTTGCAAACATTTTAACGTCCACTGATACATTGTATTATACACCGTGCAGCAAGGATGTTGTGTGTACAAAGGTATTTACACAGAATCGATCCATGTGTATGCAATGTGAAGTAATTAACAAAGTCTTTTTCATACCAGTCTTTGCATTGAGATTTCTCCGTACTGAAATGCCTGAACTTTAGTCCATCCTTTCACACCTTGCTGGATGAAGGAACACCCTTTATTGGATGTTTCCAATGAGAAACACCTCTTGGCTTATTCTCCATATTTATTGACAGACATCATGATGGGATTGGATATGTCACTGTTGGGTTACGATCGATAAGAACGCCGACGGTAATCTCTTGAGTTTTGGGGCACATGCTAATGACAAACCTCAGGAGGAAAGGCGTCAGTTTGATGATGAATCCATAACACAGCAGGAAAAAAAAAAAAAACAAACAAAGGGACCAGGAAAGATCCCAACCAGGCAAGAAATATTAAGAAAAACAACCGTCATGAGTGAACCTGTTGTTTACTCACCCCCTAAACACATTGATGGAGCCCCACCAAACTCAGGAACGCCCGGGGCCCCGAGCTTGTCGGGCGGCGCTAAGCTCCACGTAACGTGTTTTGTTCCAATTACGTTCCATTGGCAACCAGGCTGCACTTCAGATTTTGTTGCCGACAGAGACACCTCGAAGCAGCGCCGGTTGCAAAATCTTTAACGTTGGAATGCGTGTGCCCTGGCAGATGCTGATTTGCGTTTTCCTTACAGAAAACACTTCTGGTTAATCCTTGAGTAGGCGGTGGACTTTGGATCAGCAGGGGCCGTTGTGGAAGGTGTTGTTTTTCCTTAAACTTGCTTCCTGCTCTGGGCTGTACAGTTAGTTTGCACCTGCCCTCTTGGGTCCAACCTGGGTTGCTTTTTCCTCCAGGGAGGCTTCGCAAGCTCCTCTTGCAAATGCATCCCAGTGTGCACATGGAAAAACAGTGAATGCTTGTAAATCTTTTGGGGGGGGGCAAGTCCCCACGTCTAGATGATATTCTAAGGCAGAACTGTGTCTTTTTATACATTGTCCAATATCTTCTTTTGGTCCAAACACTGGTTCTAAGGCTAGCTGATTCATTCCTTTTTAACTTACATGATTTTGATGATACATCGCTTATAAAGCAACTTCTCATTTTTCTCTTGTATTCCAGGAGGTAGGTGGTAACATAGAAGGAGGTGATAGAAAATTAGAATAATTACCTTCCTTCCCCTGTGTCCAGGGGGAGTCTCAAAACTTAAATGCAAATGGCGGTAACATGAACTTAGTTCAAGAAATACGTCCCCATTGTTTCCAAGAGTCTGGTTTTAGTCATTGATTTAACTATCTGGGTCCATTTATTGTTGGCGCATTCCTTAGAATAAAACAGCAAAACAAAAAGAATGAGACAAAGACTGAAAAACTAGAGTGGGCTTAAATTTCAAATGCATCCAGTGAAACAAGCAAAAACAACAGCACCTCCCTCTTATCGGTCCAAGCCCAGGGCCATGTTCACGGAGGACCGTGCTTGAATTTCTCCACGTAGACCGAAAGGTTTAAAGACCCAGTGTCAGCACATGTTTCATAATTTGTACACTTGGGGGGGAGTAGAAAATTTTTTTTTAAAAAGGACTGTTAATGTTATTCCCAAGTTCAACCTATCAAGATAGGTGAACGTGATTGTATGAGGAGAAGAAAAAAAAAAAATCTCAATGATTGCGCGTCTCCGGGGCAGATTGCCCCCTGGTGCTCTTCGAAATAATACGGATGCCAAACTCTCATGTCTGTCTGGGGGGGTGAAGATTGGAGACTGAGGTGTCTAGCCTTTCCCCACGATTTTGAAACCCTCCTGCAAACAAAATACACAGAAAGGGAGCCAAGGGCGCAAACCAGAACTCTGTGCCCATCTTTGCTCACCGCCATGAATCTGGGGGAGTGTTAGTTTTGTTCGGGTATCGGAAGAAAGAAGCCATGTCCCCCACTAAGGAGGGAGGCGTGTAGGAATATGGGCACAGCTAAAACAGGGGCCCGGTGAAGCACGTCAGCGACGAGCAGGCCAGTGGGGTTCCCCATGTTTTCCTGGGGTCCCAACCGCTCGGCCTCATTGGCTTGTTTTGCAATGAACGAAAGCATATTTGGCCAAGAGCGGGGTTTGCACCTGACATCAACATGTGGCTTGTACCACGGGCTTCTTTTTCAGAATGAGTTCTGTGAGCCTGCCTGTTGGGAGGAGAGATGAATTAAAATAGTTTAAAACCAACCTTATACAGCACGCCCTCAAGATTTTTACACGTATGTCCTCTCTGAAACGTATTTTTATTTTAGTGCGTTTCAAATTGCTGCTCTCATGCCTTTGGGCAAATATCCAGAAGTGGAACTCCTTGCTGCTATGAGAGATTTATTTTGAATTTTGGAGGAACCTCCGTACTGTTTTTCATGATGAGCATATTCGTGACCTTCCCCCCAACAGGGCACATGGGTTCCCTCTTCCTTCTCATCCTCACCCACACTGGGTATTTGCTTGCTTTGCACCATAGCCATACCCACAGGTGCGAGGTCATTTTCTATCGTGCACTTGATTTGCATTTTCCTGACGATTAACTCACATTGGACATCTTTGGAAATGTCTCTTGTCCATCTCTACATCTTCCTTGAAAAAAAGAAGTGTATTGAGATCTTCTGCCCATTTTTAATTGCATTTTTTGCTGTTGGGTTATATGACTTCTTCATATATTTGGGATATTAACTTCATATAAAACAAATGAGTTGCAAATAGTTTTCTCCATTCCATAGGAGGGGTTTGGCTTTTTTGTGTGTGTGTGATTTCTTTCCTGTGCAGAAACCTTTTAGTTCGATGCTTGTTTCTGCTTTTGTTGCTTTTGCTTCCGGAGTCAGATCCAAAGAAGTCATTTCCAAAGCTGGTGTCGAGGATCTTACTATGTATGTTTCCTTCTAGGACCTTACACCTTCAGGTCTTACATTCAAGTCTTTAATGCATTTTGGTTAATTTTTGTTCGCGGTGCAGGAGAGAAGCCTCATTTTGTTTTTTGTTTTTTGTTTTTTTTGCACGTGGCCACCCACTTTTCCTGACCCCATTTACTGAAGTGTCTGTCCTCTCTCTGTTTTCTATTATTGGCTCCTGTGTCATAAATTAACTAACCATGTATGCGTTGGTGTATAATTCCTGATCAGCACAAAACACATTCCTTCTTTTAATTTTTAATTTCCAATGATTTAAAAAAAAAACCATAGGTACGTCTATACTTGCATGATGCTGCACGAATCCCTTCGAAAGGAGGACTGCTAATTTTTTTTAAACTGTGCGATAGAAATCTACCCCAAATGTGAATCCACTTGATTTCTAAAACTTGTGTTCCGCAATTGAAGACAAGTTCCCTTTTCAAGCTTGACTCTTAAAACACAGCATGAGGGAACTCCCCTAAATGCTAGTAAATTATTGATGTGCTTTGTGGTTTTTTTGTTTTTGTTTTTGTTTTGTTTTTTTTTGGATGCTAGCCCCAGACTTCTGTGACAGCGGGCTGGCCATCAGCTTCAGGGTCCTTATGCAATCACATGACGCGTCCTGCGTGAAGCAGGCTGGCTCCCGGTAACCGGCTGCCTAATAGAGCGGCGTGTACCGTCTGGAAGTCCTGTCCGCGGCAAAAGCTCCCTTCTCTCTCCTGCCTCCATGTCTGTCTTCGTTCACCGGCCCCTCAGTCGACAGAAGTGGAGCCCACCTGAGCTGAAAACAAATTCAAACTCACTTCATGGAAAACGCTCTTTTCATGCCAGACGCAAAGCGTACCCCCTTTTCGGCAACCAGGAGCTGGACGGAGTCCCTAGAAATCACTTAGCCTTGCGTCACGGAGAAGAAGTCGGTGGGAGCTGACAACGTCTGGTGAGACGCCCACTCTGGGGCCGGTCAGGGTTTGTCCGTCCCACAAGAATCTGCAGAGCGGCCACTGCGTGTGGGCGAGAGATTCAGACCAGGGCTGCACGGATGAGGGGCCTCTGCCACCAGGGTATATTCGGAGAGCGTCATCTCTGGCGGCATTCAAAAGGAGCAGGTGCGCCCCGTGAAGAAGTGAGCGGCATAGCAGGCGCCTTGCCGAGAAATGAGGCAGGGCAACGGGAAGGGCGGGTGTTGAGAGAAGGCACTGTTGGAGAAGAGGCGTTTGGACACCGGACGCTGGGCCACACGGGGATGCAAAGGCGTCCAACATCCGGGTGCTCTGCAGACGAGCCACCTCAGTGCCTTTGAGGACGTGAAGAGAGACGAAGACAATGAAGCGTGATGAAAATCAACAGTTCGGTCGGAGAGGAAGGCAGACTGATCCCAGATGCTTTGTCAACAAACGTAAGGGGCTTGCAGGTTGCCTTTCACCGGGTGGGAAGCCGGTGGTGAGTGCGGAGCTTTGGGGGTGGCTAACTCTGATCCCCACTCAGAGAGGGGTGACAGCACCCATCCAGGAACACATACAAGCAAGGACTCGACAGGCTTTCAAAGCTGAGGCAGAAATACCCCTGTACCCCAGCTACTTGCAAAAGGGAATGAGAAGAAGCATGTCCCCTTGGAGCACGGGGCTGAATAAGCAGAAAAGTTCATCGGAAGACATTCCAAGCACAAGAGGTCGGGTGGCCCACAGATGCCCTCTCCGCCTTGTTCAGATCCGTGCTGGTGTTTGTGGTGAGATGGCTCAGTCCCTACCTCCCGCTGGGTAGACTTGGTAACCCACCTGCATCACGGGCGTGAAACAACTCGCTCACGCAAATTGCCATTGACTGTGAGTCTGTGTTCAAATGTGCCAAGTCAGCCGAAGTATCACTAAAGCTAATTGCAATCAGGCATGGAATGAAATCAGCAAAGCTCTCCGATATGGAATTTTGCAAATGAACCCTGTAAAACATACAGCCCTGCTTAGTCCATGTAAAGACATGAAACCATGGAGTTCACTATTTAAAGAAACTACCCATCTTTGGTCAGATAAACAAACAAAGAAACAAACCAGGAAATAAGGTTAAGGGGTTGTGGGGAAAAACAGGGGTAGGAGATGGAGCGACTGAGAATTTTGCTGAATTTTGGTTAAAGATATACATTGTCACTTCAGACAACCACACATGGGCCAACATCAGGACAGTCTCCGGCGTAGAAAAGACAGAGTTAAATTCAGAAAACCGGGGCAAAGAAATGATCTTCAACGTAGGAAAATATTTAGAAGGAAAAGAAAAAAAAAACACACAAAGGAATAACAATTAGTGTGGCATCAGATTTCTGAGCCAAAAAAAAAAAAAAACCCCAGCAAATCAAAAAAACAATACAACAAGTGAGAATTCTAAATCTGGCCAAATATCCTTCAAGGTCAAGGACAAAAGGAAGATGTGTGAAGTCCAACAGGAAGCCGTCAAATGTACCTTGGAGTTGGTTACAAGATCTCAGAGAGGCTGTTAGCACGACCATGTTAATTACAGTGGCAAAGCCCTGAGGGCAAAGGGCACAGACTCAGAGTTAAAAGGTCTCAGACGGGAGGGAACACAGAGAACATTCAAAGTGGTGAAATGCATAGCTGCGTGTAAACAAAGGATGACTTTCTTCCATGAAAGCAACCAGGCCTTACGGAAATGAAAGGAATCTCACCCAGGACCTGGCTGAACAGCCATCACATCCCCAGCTGGCAAATTGGAAGCAGAACATCAAGATCAAGCACCTTCCAAGACCCTTGGGATGATCAGCAAAAGGAAAAGAACGATGTTTACATGCACATTTCAACTGTAGCGTGTTTGCCAAATATAAGGGCTACCGGAGAGCCTGAGATCTAGAACAGATAATACGGTGTGAAAAGAGTGTAAGAAAAAAGAATCTGAATGTCAAATGGACACATCAAACAGCATGCGGAAGGAACAGGCCGTAGAAAATAACTATTGGGAAAGGACTGAGCCCTGGCCGGGTAGCTCAGTGAGTTCGAGCATTGTACCAACACACCAAGGTTGTGGGTTCGATCCCCAGTCAGGGCACATACAAGAAGGAAGTAAAAATGCATCCATAGGGGGAATAAGAAGTTGACATCCCTCTCTCTCCCCCCCACCACAAATCAATACATAAAATAAAATTTAAACAAAGGAAAATGCAGGATATCTTTTTCCTAACATGAACACCCACCCCTGAAAACAAGGCGATTTTTCCGCATCCCTAGCAAGCATCCACACATACAATGAAGCTAAGAGCCAAGGGTCAAGAAATGGAGCAGGCAGAGTTTGGGGCAGGTTGGCCGTGTGCCCCTCGAGGTGGCTTTGCACAGTGTCAGCTGGTTCCTGGGGTGATCGTCCTTGTCACCATGGTCGGCGTGTGCACCTGAGCGCAACGGGCTCCACGCTCCTTTGTCTTTGTGCCGGTGGTCTCCTCTGTGTTGGCAACGAAGAGGGTGCATCATGGTGTTCAAGGTGCATAGAGAACGCTTCGCCTTCCTTTTCAAGGGCCGGCGGAAGGACGGGGTCCCGAGAGCCAGGGCAGGTTGCAGGAGGAGCTGGGGGATCCCCTTGAAGACAAGAACTGAGCAGAGAAACGCACGGATAATCGGGCACCTGTCTCGCGAGCCCATCAGCAAGGGTGAGTGAAAGGAGGCAAGTGTGGTCGGAGGGGTTGGCGTGGAAAACAGGTGAAGACAGTGTGGAAATAAACATTGAAAAGCTCATTAGCACGTGAGGCCGGGGCGGACAGGGACAGACACCTGTCCACTGAGTTCTTGCTATTCAAGTCCCAGGTTAATAATTATATTACAACACCATAATTTTTTTTTCCTAATTTGAACACCACACACTATTCCAAAAGCTTGATAATCCAGGCAGGCAAAATTCCCAACTGGTTACTTTGGGGGCAGAGAAGCCCGATGCAGGTTAAAACTAGGCTTCCCGGCACCGGATTGCACCCAGTGTCCCGAATTCACTAAATGAAGTGTTCTTCACCCAACACATGGGGCACATGCCACGGCTGGCATCCCTCAATTGCTGAGATCCCAGGTTTCCTTAAATTGCGGAAGATGCTGGGAACGACTGGGCCCCTAGCTGGTGGGCGCCTGTTCACCTGGAAGAGTGTGTCTGTTCCTTTGCGGGCGAAAGAAAGGGGGTGTAGTTTAAAAGCCTCTCGCTGACCCAGGTCCTGGGATTTAGACACTCGGCAAAGGGCCGCAAGGACACGCTACGTCATTCACATGCAGCATTTTTCTTCTGTCAGAAGATTCCACCCCCTTAGTCTCTTTTAACAATGTCTCCGAAGGTGACGCACACGCATTTATCACAGAGTCATCAGCCGCTGACAGCGAGACCAGCATCCAACGCGGCCCCCGCTCGCTGCACTTGGATGATATCATTTCACCTTTCACACGGTCACCTGTATTGACAACGAGGCCTCTCCATAGTTTTATTGGTGAAATTGGACAGGATTGTCTCGAATTAATTTCTGTGACTTTATTACCGATTCCTAGGGCTTTTATCCCTATGTGTGTCTTTCATGAAACCCTAGCATTTTTCTACTACAGTTGCCTGAAGTGATGAGTATCTCACCGTAATCAGTAGGTCCATGCTCTGCATCATAATTTTGAAAAGTCAAGAAGGAACGGAAAACCCTGGTTTATTCTTTACCCCTTACCTGAACATGTGTTTATTGACTTTTTTTTGAGAGATAAAGGGGGAGACAGAGACAGACAGATAGACAGAGATACAGAGAGAGAGAGAGAGAGAGAGAGAGAGAGGTCACAACAAAAATAAGGCAATTCCTGAATCGAAAATGCAACAACATGATCACAAAGGCAATGCATGAATACATGAATCATCTAGAGAGAGAAAAAAAAAACACATAGCAATGAAAGCAAACTAAATTTTAAGTAACAGTGTTTGGAGCCCAACAAGATAACTGGATGCTAGTGTTTCCTCAGAGATCCATTACGAAGCGCATCTTTTCACACGTTACAGACACCAGCGAGCGGAGACAGAGCAAGAGGCCCCTCCGGGCAGAGCTGGGAAGTATCTCAGAAACTAGGACCCGGGTGCCAATGTACCACTTTCTCATTCATGAGCGTGAAGTGAAAAAATAGTCCACAGAATTCATCTGCTAGCTTCCCAGCCCTCAGTGACAGAAAAAATATCTGTATTGTTGATTTACGTTGCTTATGAAATAGGTATTGTCGAAAATATTTCATACATTTATGCTTGATTTAAAGAATGAAATGGAATTATCCTTGATAGACTCTGTTTCCTTCCTTCCTTCCTTCCTTCCTTCCTTCCTTCCTCCCTCCCTCCCTCCCTCCCTCCCTTCCTTCCCCCCCTACTTCCTCATTTTTATTTCATTTTATTTTTCCATCACCATTTATTGCCCTATACCCTCTATTCAACGACTAGCATTCTCTGGAGAACAGGAATTATTACAAGTATGGGATTTTTTTTTAGCATTTACACAAGTAGAATAAACATACTCGCTACGCACCTTCCAATATAACCAGCTCAGGACCAGCCTGAATTCAACCAGAGTCCCCAGGATGGTGGGCACCAATAGCACCCCATTTCTCAGCGACTGCGTGCGGGTCATTCATGAATCTGGGGGGAGGATGACAACATCTTCTTGCCAGCGGTGGACTGTTCTGCTGGGTAGAGACACAGTCCACGTGGCAGCAAATGATTTCGGTCTGTCAGGATGTGATTCAATCTCTACCTGAGACAGTGTCTCCTGTTCCTACACACTATTGATTTCTTTATGCTTCTTTCTTTATTTCCTTGCCCAATATATTTTTTTCATGTTTCTTTTTTCATGAACCAGTGTTTTAAATTTCCCTCACTAGGTTGATTTTCTCTAACATTCCGCTGCAAACCCCCCACTTGTTTTCCTCACATTTATCTTTTACGACTTTGCCCGGCTCCCTTGCATGCCGTACGTGTTTAAACTCCACACCTGTTCCAATGCTCACCCTCGAGGTGTTCAGAGGTGCATCTGATCACCGAACTCTGCGAGACCTTTTACACGGGATCTTCATTACTTTCTCATTTGCCTGCACCGTTTGTGGTTCATATAGTTAATTCTATTACTTTGTTGCTATTTGGTGCCCAGTCTTACTAGGTAGTAACAATAAATTTGTAATTGTGTTCTCTAAGAGTTCCTCAGCACAGTCATCTTGATATTCTACGTTGTATCTACATTTGTTTTCTGCTCGTTTGGAAAATGGTATCGTTATATGGAAGAGTGATTTGGGGTTTTCTCATTTTTCTGTTTCTTTTTTTTTTTTCGGGGGGGGGAGGGCTGTGTGTCATCTGCATCTGCTGTTGTGATGGATGCAAACAAGGTCCATATGTTGGTGATTTCCTTTTTTTTTTTTTTTTTTTTTGCCTTTCATTACAAATTTCTGGGAGTTTTCTCTCTAATCTGGCTATTCTAACAGGACTCACAACACCGAGCTGGTGAAATGGCCATCCCCAGGCTCTGAGGCGTTCCGAAACGAGGCTGCAGTTTTATTATTTACCAGAATAAGACGGCTCTGTCCAGAAGGCTTGCTACATAATGCTACAAATAACATGGAGAACAATGCGTCCTCATATTGAAATAACTGATTCTAGCTGGTTGCAGAGTCCCGCGTGCCACACTGTGCTGATGGCAGCCTCCTGGGCGTCTGAGAGGTACCATTATCAATGCTAATGTGTAACCCATGCTTAGAGAACATCAGGCTAGCAATTTAGGGAATAAAAACGGTCCTTTTTTTCCACCTGCAGAAGAGGGTGCCCACTCAGACACACATTTACGCACCATCGATATCGTCTCAATCGCGAATACAAACTTCCCGCGTGACCTAACACACACACAGGCCCTCATGCTTCGCAGGCTTGCAACTTTGTATCACATGGCTATTTACGAAATGATTTGCGTGCACTGATGTGTTACAACCAGCAGTGTTCCTGCGGAAACAAACACGCCGTAGACGGAAACCATTGCAGAAGTTAACTGGTGGTAAACATCCACCCGCCTCTGGCTTAGTAGGGGGGGTTGTGCTGGAGATGAAACCCACCGCCTCCCTGCGAGAGTCTGCTGGTCCAGCAGACCCCTGAGCCAAAGCCGCACTGTGTCTAGAATGGCTTGGCTTCCCCAATGCCCGTGAAGGGAATCAATTCCCAATATGTGAGCTGGTGGTGTATGCACGTGTATTGAGACGTCGGGTTTGCGGACGTGAGTTCGTGCAATTAAAAGCCCAGCGCGTTAAAGTGGGCGGCGTTCAGTCACTGTATCTGTGTAAGAAGAAGGAGATTGGGCTGGAAAGACCCGGAGGAGAAGCCACTCGGAGACGGAGGGAGAGACGGGAGGGACTTGCCCACCGGCCCGGGGACCCCTGGATCTCGGATGCCTGGTCTCCAGGTTGGAGGGTGAATTCGTTAGTTTGGAAATTTCTCTATGTTTAAGCCTCCACGTTTGTGAAAATTTGTTGCATCCAGCATAGGACACTCAGACAAGTTCCATAGTTGGATACATACGTCCATAACAAATATATACATCTATTTATATACTTTATACATTTATAGGTCTTAATAGGCACGCATATCCTTTGTGTTCACAGAAGTATTTACGATGCTTCCTAAGACGTAGCTCAGTGCTTAGCTCAAATATGCGTGTGACCGGATGTAGCTGTGCAGATACAGAGACGCACCCACAAGTTACAATGTATCCTGTTGTATTAGACAGGCACCCGGGGAGGCCAGGGGCCATGGCAGCCTCCCGTTACTCAGCACCTCCCTGCCCATCGGATGCAGCGGGCCTCCTGTGTGTGCACCGCCGGGGCGGCGTCTCCGCAGTCTGCCATAGTCACAGGCAGGATAATTAATAAAACTGTGGCGCTGGGCAGCTGCCGGTGAGCTCCAGGGTCCTGCTGTTCCTTCGCTCTCTACCTTCCTCTCTCTACTGTAAAATCGTAAAAGACTTTTAAAAGGTGACGATATATTATTATATGCCTATGTGCATACAATCATAGATGGCCTGTATATGCATGTGTTTCTGAGTATATGCACACACATAAATAAAATTCGCATTTACGTATAATTAACTGTTTACGCGTAGTTGACCTGTAGCCTTGCAAAATTCTGCACTTCCTCAAAAGAGAAAAGGATGTCAAAACACAGGGGAACTGTAACTGAACAACAATAAAGCAATTTAACAAAAAAAACAGCGGAGGAAACGATGCAGTAAAAGCAAATTCTCACGGAACACCTCCGTTCTCCGATTGCCCCGACCTTGCTGAGCGTTCTCATCGTCTGAGAATCCTCTCAACCTAACGGCATCGTTTTCCGTTTTGAAACTTGTGTGCGGCAGATCTGGGACGCAGATGCGAGAAACAGGAATTGTCCGCCGACCCTTTCTCTGACAGATGCAGCCCACACTTAGAAAGAGAGTGTTCATTTTGCCAAATTCATGGCCTCGTAACATTTCATACCTGCGTTCCAGCTTCCGCCTTCTCTAAACACGTGCCTTCCACGCCGTGGTCCCCGTGGAAATCACCCAGTCTCAAACCAGCGCCTGTTAAAATATTATGCTGTAGCGGCTGCTGAAACAGGTGCCTATGTCTCGTTGCTGGGAGCAGCGAGCAGGGGCCAGCGTTCAGGATGCGGGACGCAGGACAGAGGCACCGCAGGGAAGAAAACGCTGGCACGGAGGTGGCCAGGAGGAGGGGTGGCCGGAACAGGCAGGGCGCCCCGCAGCGACATCCCAACGTCGGGGGCAATTAATGGCACTTCAGGTAAAGATGTGCAGCCCCACGGGACACCTGTGGTGCCGGATGGATGCCTGCGTACAACTCACCAGGAAGCGCACACCGCTGCCGCTTGGATGTCCTTCCAAGGCAGTAAATTAGTAGCTTGGCTCTTCCGTGTTGCCCCCGCACCCCCAGTTTCATGACTATGGCCCCACTCAGAATAAACCACCGGCACACCGTAACTGGGTTCATACCACAACTCTTTACCATCTACCTTTCCTTTGGGAAAATGCCCCGGCTTGGCCCATAAGTATATGGTGGAATTTGTAGGTGGATCAGGGCAAAGCAAAAATAATCAGCAAACACACCTAATTTTAACGACGCACGTACATATGCATACAGATACTGCTCCTAGAATATCACCCCGCTCGCTGGCTTCTGTGTTTTAATTTTGTCGAGGTGATTGAAAAGTGGGTCAGAAAGCGACTCGGCCTGTCGGGGAGAGCAGCCCGGTCATTTTCTCCTGACCAGTCTGAGATTTCCAAGGGCTCCCCCCCCCCCAACCCCGGCGTGCTGTGTCGAAGCCCAGGGGCGCCACCTCGCCTATCGGAGCTTCGTTTTCCTGTGTCTGGCAGGCGCTGTTAGGACTTCCGCTGGCGTGGGTTTTTATCGCACGCTCTCAGGACAGCGAGTCCATCAAACAATTTACGATCTCACGCAAGCGGGACGTGCCGGGTACTACGGAACGTGCCGGGACCGACAGGGGCATAGAGAGTCCGAGACACCCTCCCAAACCGCAGAGGCCCCCAGCTGGCCGTACCCTTGCCCGCGGCTCCCGGGCTGACGATGCACCGTCATTCTCACCGTGGATAGGGTCCCAAACACCGCGCTCAGGCCGGATCAAGGCAGAAATGCAAAGGGCCTCTCCTGAAAAAGCTCACGCAGCCACAGATGATCACTGACGATGGAAGGCTCACCCGTCACAGGCTTCTGCTTCTTGCCGAACTCGGCGCGCTGTTGGGGGCATTCTCTAGACACGCCTGCTCACGACGCACACCAACCCTGGGGATGGAATCCCACTGCCATCCCATTCCACGGATGAGTACGTGGAGGCTCTGAGCGCCGAGCCACTGGTGTTCCTCGTGAACCATGCAGTCATTTCCTCCAAGGGCCGAATGTCATTTTAGGGCTGTGTACAGGTAACTACCCCTTCACTAGGGGCAAGGAGCTCGGCGCTGCCGCCGGGTAGAAACAAGGTGCCGGCCGGATAAAACAAGGTGGGGGGCCTGGATTCGGCCTGAGGGCCTTGTGTGTGGTCCAGAAGGATGATTCTCATGACGAGACCGACTGGCGTGTGTGCAATCACCACAATCTCTATCTTCCCCAGTTGATATCAGGGTAAAACCTCAGCAAGGCGGCCAGCTGCCTAAGAGAAAGTTTACACTTTGAAATTCCCCTGTGACTGAAGCATGTGCAAAGTTCCAAGAATGTGAATTTGGTTATCCACGGGGACACGTGGCTTCTCCTAGTGCCTGTGAGGAGGATGAGTCACGCAATTCAATTCATCAGCATCCAATTGATAATATGTTCTTTTGGTGACATTTCTGAAAGCTGAACCCGTCTGAGATTTTTATGGCCTAATTGTTTTTTTTTTTTTCATCGTATGTGTTTCAGAAGATCGCAAAAAAATAAAAATTAAACAGGCAAAGTCAGGGAGTCAGCCAGATCATGCTTAACCGACATTATTGTGAGACCATCAACATTTTAAAGATTGTTGAAAAAATAGGCAACCGAGAACTCATACGCGTATGGCAAGCAAGATGATGATCGCTGAGCTTCCGGATTGCCTTCTGTCCTTCTGCACGCAAGCCCGTTCTATTTTTATACCTGTCTTCTAGGCTGCTGCGGTTCTCGGCCCCGATAAAATCTTTCTCCCGTTAATCTCCTCTCGCTGTTCCCATTAACGAGAAAACCTTTACCTGGAAAGGAACGAGACCACTGCGTGGTAAAACATCGGTAAGTGGATCGCTGGGGTCTCACTAGTCTCCCCGGGCAGAGAGAGCTCCGCGTCGCAGGGGACACCGTCAGGCAGGCACAGTTTGGACGACCCGTCTTTGAGTGTTTTGCCGCAATCTGGGGAAAGTTCTGGAGCCCTCCTCCTGGATTTTCTCCCTCACGGTTCTCGGCCCAGTTGTTTCCCCTAAAGCAACCGTGGGTCTAGTCTCGCTCTCCCCGGGCACGAGACACGCATTTGCAAATCACCGTCTCCCTCCCAAAGCGAAATGAACCCACGCTCAGCTCTGAGCTTGTCTCCTGTCAGAACCGTTTGCTGCATGGGACCCGCTCTGCTGACCCTCCCGAGTGGCACCATCCACTCTTGGCCCACCCCCTTTTACTCATTTCAAACTTTAATTCACATAGAAAACACAGAAAAAAAAATACTAAGAAGAAACAATGCCCCTGGGACTAGCCACTAACCCATGATAGGCTTCCATGTACCTTTTTCCAAGTTTTTTTTTTTTTTTAAAGGAAATATCCCATCAAATAACCTTCCCAGAAAGGGCTTCCGGTCTGCCAAGGGGGCCGCTGGCCTGCACTGAGCATGCAGCCATGTGTGTGAACTTTCATGTACCAAGTAGTCACTCATTCCCCTGTAATGCTCGCATTCCAGCAAGCATCATTTTGCAAAAGCTACCATTTTTCGCTCCACTGCACAGGTGCCTAGGCCTCGGATTCCATGCTAACCACAGCAAAGCACACCCTGGTGCTCCCGGCAAGCAGCGATCGGCATCCGAGCTTCTTATTTAATTGCCCGTAGTTTTGTTTTCTCAAAACCAAGCGCAGGTTCCATGCCCCACCCTCCTCTTTGTGCATGCCTTCGGTTTTTTTTTTTTTCTGGGGCGTGTGGATGAGCGATGGAATAGCTGGGCGTGGACACATCTGTCTGCAACTTCACCTTGCCTCCCCACACGGCTGACCTACGCAGGGGCAGCCATCACATGGTGCAGATGTGTGTGTGAATTTGTTGCTCCTGCAAATCACTCCAGACGAGCCGTGCGGATCTGCTGTTGCAATGGGCCGTTTCTCCCAGGAGCCCTGGCACCTTGGCTTGGGGGGATGGTATTGGAAGCCAAAATCTGGACACGCAATGTGCTTGGTACCAGGGTGCTGCTTCTTCAAGAGCTCGTCTGCTGGCAGTGCAAGGACACACGTGTGGGCTTGCTGCCTTCTGTCTCTGCACACGCATGTGAATATCTCCATGTGGCGTGACCTGTGTCCATGCAGACTTGAGCACAAAGTACGGATATTGCCAGCGCTGACGCATTAGCACACGGATTGTTCTACTGTCATAATTGATCCTCACAACACCCATTCCAACAGTGAAGGAAGAGGCTGCAACCATCTGCCACCCATTTGCTAACGGATCGACTCTCACACACGGTAAATTCTTACTGAATACTGTGAATAGGACGCACCCTGGCTGGTGTGGCTCAGCTGGCCGGAGCATCGACCTGTGCGCTAAAACGTTGCAGGTTTGATTCCCGGTCAGGGAGCCTACCTACCTAGGCTGCAGGTTCAGTATTTGCTCGGGGTGTGAACAGGAGGCAACTGATTGCTGTGTGTCTCTTTCTCTCCTCTCTCTCTCTCTTTCTCTCTCAAATCCGTGAATGTATCCTCCCCAAAGGATTTAAAAAATATGTTTTAAAAATAATATTGTCATTAGATTCTGTGACTTTTAAGCCCTGTGACATGTAATGGAACCCACTGACCGGAGGCTGGTTGATATGAACAGAAGCTAAGTCCCTACGGCACATCGTCCACGTTAAAACAGAAAATGGTGACATGAAACGACGGTGTGTGAGCACCTGCTACGGGAAGAGCTGTATCAGAATCGTTCACCCCACGCAGCGGGAAACAATGTAACCCGTGAGAATACCATGGTCCCAAGCTGTTCCCTTTTCCCTCCTGTCCTGTTAAGATGCCAAGTGACAGCTTGTCAGCACCGCGCCCCACCCGGACGCTACCCTCCGTGACCCCCCCTCACACGTTGGTGAGATCATTCCCTTGTTTTGTCACAGGAGGACACTTCTTCCCGGGGGTCTCTTGCTTCCCAAACATTTTCCCTGCTGCTTTAACATGCACACCCCGTGTGCCGTGATTGTTCCGCCAGGTTCCATAATTTTCTGGCAAGTACGCAACGCCCTGCATCCAGTCTTAAGGTCTCACACAGGATAGCCGCACCACCGGTGGGCTTTGCCTGCTCCAAGCTGCTCACCCAAACACCGGGCCTGCAGGGACCTGTTCTCCTCGTCCGCAGTTTGCCGGCGGCAGCATCTGCCGTCCATGGAACCCTACGCTTCGTCGGTGCTTCAGGCCGCCGTCCTTCCCGCCACAAGGCGATTGGTTTCAGGTTCCTCCCGTCTTTGCGGGGCTGGGTGACTCACTCATTCTTACCGCTCAATGTCACCCCTTGGTATAGAGCACCACTATTTATTTCGATTAGGCAAATAGCTTCATGGAGTCTTCCCTTTTAATTTTTTTTTTATCTTTTGATGGTTATTTTCTCGTATTTTTCCATCAGGGTTTTTCTTCCCCTCTACCCTCTTCTGCTGCCCACCACACAGGTTCCCTCTTGCAAATTATGAGACCTGAGCACGCTGCCACAGGTATTTTCAGGTCTCCGTGTTTCTACGTAGAAATCTGTTCTTCTGTACAACGAGCCCACGTCTGCAGTGCTGAGGATCAGATCCGTTCTCGGGTGTGAAGACTTGTGGAATAGCCCTGCCGATCTCTAACAGATGCTACCCCCAAACCCTGCCTCCCTGCAGCCTCCTGGCCCCTCCCTACAGGCATCCCTTGATAAGCAGCCAAAACCATCCTCTCGGTCAGCGTTTCCGCCCCGGACCCCTGATGCCAGATGACAGGTAATAAAAACATAGTCCTCGTGCCTTCTGGGGAAGGTCACCATGAAGTGTGGAGAGAATTTAGCCTTTGCACCTCAGCGGGGGCTCTGCCTGCCCCATTGCTCTCTCTGCGTCACATGCGCTCACACCCTGGGCCTCTCTTGAACAGCCACATTTATCATGTCGCGAAGGTGTAGCATGCACTACCTGGATTTTTATTTATTTTTTTTTCTAAATGCGCCTGCTCTTGGGAGAGTAAGTTACAGCCAGCTGCTTCTGTGAGGGCTTTCCAAACTCAAGATTGTTTCCAGCATCCTGACGGTGGGCTCTGTGGAAAGCAAAGACGGATACGTGTACAATGGCATGGGGTACGTACTCCCGTGAAGCCTTCTTAATTTTTTGACTCTTTACTGTCATGACAATTTCTGTTTTTGAAAAATTACATAGAGAGGTAGAGAAAGATACAGCTACAGAGACACATAGGGTCTGTCCAGAAGGTATCCAGCCGTGTACTATGAAAACAAAGAGAGATTTTTTTGAAGATGAGACAAGAAACACTCTACACAGGACAAGAACATCTCGGTCCCCTTCCAAGTAGGCACCTTGGGCCCTCACACAGTTCTCCCAGTTGCCATCAGCTGCCCTGCCCTATTGTCCTAAATCTCATCGACTCTCTGAAATCTCTTCCCTTTCAAAGGTGATTTTAGTTTTGGGAAAAGCCAGAAGTCACAGGGCACCCAGTCCAGGCTAGAGGGGGCCTGAGTCCCCTGGGTGTGTGGGTGTTTCATCAAAATCTCTGCGTGAGATGTGATGCATCAGTGGGCACATTGTCCTGATGAAGCTGCGAATCAGCAGGTTCCCACAGCTGCAGCCTTCGGAATCATCCAGATCGTTTCTGTGGAGGAATGTTCCAGCTTAATGCAAAATTGTGTACAGATCCATCCCTCTACTCCCTCACTCATTTTGAATGCGATGGCGACACAGTGCACACGCTCACTCAACAGCATCTACCGCCCACACTGACCAGTACAGTGAAGTCATCACCGTTCACACATGTGCATTCTAGTCCCCTCTCCTTGGCTGCCAGGTTTCATCCATGTCACGCAAACCATTCTCATTATATTAACAATGGCTGGGCTCTTTTCAGATAGACCGCGTATATATTTCACCGTTACCCAGGTAAACTCTTTTTTTCCTTCCTTCTTTCCGTCTCTGCTTTCCCATCACCATTCATCCCTCCACAGCATTTTCTACCTTTATTCACCACCCTCGCCCTAGCAATCACCACACGCTTGTCCATGTGCACAAGTTCCTACTCTTTTCTGCTCTTTTACTCAGTCCCTCAGCCCCAGGCGCTCACCCCCACCAGCCGTCCTCTGTTCTCCACCTATATGTCTGTCTGTACTTTGCTTGCTAGCTCAGTTTCTTCGCTAGGTTCCACAGATGCGTGAAATCACACGGTATTTGTCTGTCTCTGCCTGGCTTATTTCACGGAGCGTGTTCTCCAGGTCCATCCATGCTGTTGCAAGAGATGAAGCTTCCTTCTTTTTCACAGCTGAGTAGAATTCCACTGTGTAAACGTGCCACCAAGGTTCCCTCCCCTTGTGCGCTGAGACCTGCAAACTCTTTTTAACTCGTTTGCTTGGAGCCGATCGCTCCCTGTTCTTGTGCCCTTCAGTCACCACCCCTCTGTGGACCAGTCACCCCCCCCCCAGGACAGCAAAGACCCGCCAGGGAGGTGCCTTCAGCACAACGTATAAATCCCAGAAGCCCCCCCAGGAGACAGGACCCTGGTCCCACCTCCAGGCACTGATACACAGCTGCACAACCATTGCACCACGAGCAGACACCCACTGTGCTCTCAGAAGTGGGCACCTGCCTCCACATAATGTCAGACCCTGAATCGACTCCCTTTCTGTATTTCAGTGTTTTGCTGTTGAATCAAATCCAAAGCCTTCACCCCAAAGGGTGTGTGGTCCTCAGGGGGGACAAGGACTTGGCATGCAGAAAGCGCTCTGAAGCCTTCAAGGAGCCAGGGAAAGAACCTGGACTATTTCTTGGGGGTTCCTGAGGGGACAGGTCAGAATATAGAGGCAGGAAAAGAGGATAGTACTGTGGAAACGCAAACCAGGAGATATCCTTGCGTCTCCAAGGTGAGGCTGGAGGGAACGTTCCTTTCATAGGACTGGACGACCTGGTGTGGGGCATGGCACGAAATGGCGAGGAATCCGACATGCAGACTCAAGCCCATTTGTACTGCGATCAGCCTCCTTGTTCATCATGGCTGTCTCCCGGGTGACAGGGCTCCTGGGCCCTTCTGCATCTTCCACTTGCAGAGCCGGTTGTATCCATTAAAGTGTTTTCATGCAGCAAGTGCACCACATGCCAGGCATCTGGGAGACGATGCATCTTAAATGCGGTCAGATGGGGAAAGCGTGCGTGGGACCTGGCAACTTCCAGTACCCTGTTCACATGACAGCAACAAAACGGAAAGCAAACTTTCACTCAAAGCCACGTTCGTGTCCCAACCCCCCTTCTTCATCATCCCTGCGTTGGAATCCTAAGGACTGAGGAATCTTAATTGTCAAGATGACGATTGTTCAAGGCTGGTCTGCTGCAAACTATGACGTCAAGCTGATTACAAGTTGTAGCTCTCCATACTTAAGTCGGTAAACCGTATTAGATACCAGGACAAAAATCTTGAAAGCGCCGTAGAATTGTAGTCACCTACTAATTGTGCCGTGCTCTTTTCCAAACAACTTGAAAGCATTTTTTAAAAAGAAGTGAAAATTTAAAAAAAAAAATACTGATAGTCCCAATAAATCCAAGTCTACCATTGCCATGACCATCACGGATTTAGTGAGTCCAAGAGGCCATAGAATGTTGTATGTTTGTATGTAATGACATTTTGCTACCTGATTTTTCTACTGTGCAAAAAAGTCTCCCAAAACAAAATAATTAGGGAGGGGACTGGCATTAAGATGCAGGTTAGTTTAGTTGTTTCTGGGATTGTCAGTGTTGAAAAAAGACGACAAATCTTGTCCGCGGGGCTTTGAAGAGGTGTTGAAAACATACCACTCCAGTAAGCTAGCCGTCAAATTAATCCTCGCCGAGGCGGTCAGAGAAATGGCCGAGATGCATGAGAAAGCAGTCACTCAGTACTTTACAAGAAGTACCGCTGAAGCGCACTTCTGTATGTATGGTTCTAAAACAACGCATTACAAAACTCACAGTGTGTTTCCAGCTTTCATCAATTTATGCACTAAGACAGCACAGTCTCATCGACCTGAGATACCAAACTACTTCAGAAAATGAGTTATTTACGCCGTGCGTTTGAGTCCTTGTGCTCATGAGGATAGGTGTCCTCTGTTTTTCCCAGGTCTCAGAATTACCGTAATTTTATCCATAAAGAAAAGCAATCTTTATGTCCCCAAAGAATGGGTGGATAACCGAAGCACCTGGTGTTCTGCCTGATGCCTCCTTCACTATAAAATCGTCCTTCACTATAGACCACGGGCTTACAGTGAAACAGGGAACCCTGCTTTCTTTATAAATTCAGGAGGAAAGGGGGATGACCGAACCTTCCGAACGGTGGTCGGGCCGCGCTTCAGTTGGCATCATCAGGTGCTTGTCTCTCCGGAGGAAATGGTACCAAACACCCAGCCTTCTCTGACACATACAGCCCTGCCACCCAGGGGCATTTAGGCAGGCGCAGTTGGAAGTGCTGGAGAGAGAGCCTCATCTGAGCTCCCCTTGAACCTGAAGGTCCTCCCTCTCTGCACACTCAGGACTATCAGACGGGTGTGTGTGAGCATGAGACCGGTGTTGTGTATCACAATCTGTGCGTTCATATGTAGACTGACAGATGGATGGACAGACAGACATAGATACAGAGAGATGATGGATGAGTGGAGGGATGGAAGGAAGGAAGGAGAGATCGGAAAATATATGCATTGCATGTATACTCATGTATATGTGACCCAGGATACTCAGATGATGGATGTATGGAAGGACACATGAAAGAAGAGAAATATAAATTACATTTTTAAGGATAGATGACACATCGATAGGTGGATAATGGAAAAGATAGGTAAATGATATAAAAAGTAGATGGTACCTACTTTTTAGTGGGTACCATATACACCATTTTTAGTAGGCACCATATATACCATTTTTAGGAGGTACCATATATACCACATATACCATTTTTAGTAGGTACTGTATATACCATATATACCATTTTTATGAGGTACCATATATACCATTTTTAGTAGGTACCGTATATACCATTTATACCATTTTCAGGAGGTACTATATATACCACATATACCATTTTTAGTAGATACCGTATATACCGTATATACCATTTTTAGGAGGTACCATATATACCATTTTTAGTAGGTACCGTATATACCATTTTTAGGAGGTACTATATATACCACATATACCATTTTTAGTAGGTACCGTATATACCGTATATACCATTTTTAGGAGGTACCATATATACCATTTTTAGGAGGTACCGTATATACCATTCATATATGTGTGTGGGTGTATATATTCATATATTAAACTATATATATAATTTTATACATACATATATAGTGTGTTGTCTCTCCGTGGTGTATATACACACACATACATATACATGAAAATGTGCATACCCGTATTCTCCAAACACTTTCGTTCTTATTGTTATGTTTTTCAGTTAAAAGACATGTGACTCAGGTACTGTAAGCATTTGAAATAAATAGGTTTGGATTCCACGCCATTCCTTTCTGCGAAGTTCTGCCGTGGAATTGCCCACCAAAGCTCTGCATTCCCGAATCAGGGCCAGTCTCAAAGCTTTGGGTCTGGCTGCGTGCAGAGAGCCCGGGGGCCTTTCCGCAGGTGACTCTGCAGGTGAGCGCACCTGCGGCTGCCCTGTGAGGTGCATGGCAGCTGATGGGAACTCCCAGAAACCCCGAAGCAAGGCATGAAACAGGGATCTCCTGCAGACCTCTGGACAAACAGAGTCTCGGCATAATCTCTTGGCTTGTGCACGGTGTGGAGGCTTCATTTTCCAACATCAAAGAAAGACCATTTGCTTTGAAATCCATTTTTGGCGGGAGTATTTTCCTAGAAATTTTGCTTTGGGGGCTGTTCCCTGTGATGACCTCTTGTGCTTGGCCACCCCCCTTCTTCCTCCCCTGAGTGAAGCCAGCCCAAGCCACACTGCCCACCGCAGGGTGTCCCCGCCACCTGGGCTGCTCCTGTCCCAGGACAGGGCTGCGAGGGGACCCCACTGCCGGGAGGTTGGTCCTACATCCCAACACCTGTCCCGCAGTGGAAAAATGCACAGCATCCTTCTCAAAAGTGGTTTTGTGTACCTGGGAACATCATGGTTATTTGGGGTCAGGAGAAGCTACATTTAAACGTGCATGAAATGAGAGGTTGATCGTCTTATGGGGAATGCGCTGTCTCAGTCTATTTTTGGGGTCATTATTGTGGTCCCCCCTTTTCTCCTCCTTCAGCATTCACCTCTCTCAGTGGGATATCCCTACTTATGAAGGACGTCACTTGTCCCTTCCCTTCTTGACTTCAAGAATTTGTGAAAATCCCATTTATTGAGTCCTCTCTCATTATTCCAACAATTAGCATTGTCAGATTTATTCTTCACGAGGCCTTTCGACACCCTCACATTCCCCTGTCCTCCTTCCCTTTTAGACGAAGACTTGGTCCGTGTACACATGGAGGAGACCGTTACACAGTTGGTACGCTTTCTAGGTTCTAGGCTGTTCCAGGTGGTTCTTTTCATCCTCAAGGAAAAATGTCTGGATTCTTGTATAGTCATAGCCATCGAATTTGCGTTGCCAAATTTTAACAACCAATCTGAATTATAATCTCTGTCGGAATAAGTGCAATGTTTCGTAGTTCAAGTGTTTTAGAGGTAGGTGAAGCATGCTTTCATCTGGATCTGTTCCGTCTTCTCCTTATTTGTGTTTCTGCGTGAACATTCCCAGGATTTATAGGTCCATATGTGCTGTCCAGAAATTGTAACTGGACATGTCAAATGTTGAGAATTACTTTCCTCCCTCCTTCATTTCATTTGCCTCGATGGGTCTTGGGTCTCCCTTTTCATCCTGAAAACTCCTCTCGGAAGCTGCTGTGTGCCCTTATATTACGCTCTGAAAAATTGTAAAGTCTGTACAGGAAAAGAACTTGCTGGCAACGCTTTATCCCCTCAATATGAGGTCTTTCCCTGACCACGGTGGCTCAGTGGGCGGGGGTCCCACAAAACAAAAGGTTGGAAGTTCATTCCTGGTCAGGGCACAGGCCTGTGGTACGGGTTCGGTCCCTGCTTGCGGCGTGTGCCAGAGGCAACCGATCAATGTATTTCTTGCACATTGATGTATCTCCCCCTCTCTTTCTTTCTCCCTCCTTGTCTCTCTAGAAATAAATAAGCAAAATGTTTAAAGCACATATGAGGTCTTCAAAAGGGAGGCATCTATTCCAAGTTTGTCTTCCCCCAACACAGCCGGTCTTCTTACTCATTTCGAGCCCATGATGTAGGCAAGACGATGTGAAGAGTGTGCCGTGAGTCTGCCTTTCCCCAGAGGCCTGCCCCCATTTCTGCGGGCCCCACGCCCCCTCGCTGTGGTGGAAACGAAGCAATTCCGTTTTACACATCCCCAGTCCCACCGGCATTTTTACCGCCATCGGACGTGCTTATCTTCGCCACCATTCACCTCCTAAAGTCCACCTTGTGCAGACGCTAAACTTCTTGATGGAGACCCTAAAGGGCATTCCTAATTCGTACCCATTTACAAGACATGGTGACTGTTTTATCTGTTGTATGGTTAGTCGCTTTATCACTTTAGTCATCGAGGAAAATGCGACCCCATGACTTAGTCTAGAAGCTTCACAGCTCTGCAAAGTGACGCCTACGGAAAGATGGAGAATAATCCTGTGGTTCCCCGCTGGGCTAATTCAGGGCCAGCGTTTCGGGGATGTTCCCCCTGCTGGTCTGTTACACCGTCAAAAATTTCTGGGGGATGGCAAAGATCTTTGCAAACCAGAACATGCCTTAAATCACTTAACCATCTGACACGGGGACACGAACGGCTGCTGTAACTGCAGGAACGAGCTAGAATCATCCAAATTATGTGACGAAAAAGTGATTTACATGGACAAGCACGCATAAATTTAATTTTTATGTTTGTATATGTTTGCTATGCTGCCTCCACGGTGCAAAGGAAGGTGTCATATGGGATTTCTGCCTCACTCCACCAAAAATCTAATTTCGCCCTGTGGCGTGCGTGTGGGTCCGATCCCATTCATGCCGGTCATGAAATACGCCCCGTCAGTTAATTCTGCAACTCGGTGCTGGATTTTTGAAATATCTTCTCTGCATTCCACCGCCTTTCTCATCAGGATCGTTTTTGATTTTTTTAATTAAACGACACGGTGTACTCTAGGTGAGCGGTGAGTCACGAGAATTAAGGTTTGTTGCGCAGAAAGGAAATGAGGGAATGTTTATGGAGGCAAAGAGAGAGGCAAAGCAGGGAATGTTTTCTTGGCTTTGTAAATTTTCCTTTCCCTTCCACGTAAAGCTGTTACAGAGGGCAGCTTAGGAACCTTCACGTGGGGTTTTTTGGCTGATAAAGTTAAGGTACAGTATTAAATATCTCGAGCACACTCATTAGCATACCATGGTGGGGTCTCTGATTGGGAACGATACAGAGCTCAGTATCAAATCACACACAGAGACAAACCGACAAATGCCTTCTATTCAATTATTCAGCTCAGTTCAAAACCATTTTGTAAAGTCCAAACCCTGCGCCTAAAACAGCCCTCACCACTATGACAGAACTCACTCACTCTATGTGATCATTTATCCATCCATCCATCCATCCATCCATCCATCATCCATCCATGTATTCTGACTCTCTAACAATCAAACAGCACATATTAACACCTCAAGCGTTAAGAGTTTAAAAATAAACAAAAGGAGCAATTTACAGTGTATTTTCCATTAAGAAAACCTTGTGAGTGAAGTGTAGCTGAAGATCAATCAGCAGCCTACCTAAGCACCGTGTCTTTAACGAGTCAACTTCAGGGTTCTTTCAAGTAAAATTGTTAAATGTTTGGCTTGAAAACGGACCCTTTTACAATATGTATGCCTGAATTCGCTAATGATAAAATAATCACCATGCGTTCATTTGAACTGAACATATATGGAAAATCAAAGGAACTTCAGGTGCAGGGAAACCTGAGAAACAATTTATTCCGCAGCAGGTACTCGGCTTGACAATTACATTCCACAACCGTCCGAGCCACATGTTGGGGGAGGTTTTCCGTTGAAGGGTTCCGGCCCAAGAATCCGGTCAAATCCAGGATCCCTCAAACACAGCGTGGCCGATTGGTTTATTCCCTACCAGTCTCACTGCTCAGCGTAGATATACAATTAATGACATACACCTGACACATTTCCTACGTACAATGCAATATACCCCATCATAAATGCGGTTCATGTTCAAAAAACATACTCACCCCTTCAGGCTGGAATATTTGTTAAAAGACAGTTTAGCCACATTAATAAATCGTTATGTCAATCTATACTGTTACAATAGATTGTAAAAAAAGTTAATAAAATTCTACAAACGTTCAACAAGGGGATTCTCAGGACACTGGAAGTCTGAGCTTCCTTAACAAGGGAGAAGGTGGTAGGAGACCTGCAAGAAGTTGTGTCTTTGCAAGAATTGGGGAAAATCCTCTGATATTTCTATCACCGCTTCTTGTCTGTACTGTGCTGGCTCGAGCAAGCCACAAACAATGGTGTTATGAACGGCGCAAGAGGAAAACGGTCAACTTATTGCTACATCTGTGACGTGGAAACACGCATGAGCAACCCACATGGATTGGCAGGTAGGTGGTCGAATCCATGTGACCACTTCACAGTGCTGCTAGGTATCATGTGAACTACAGAAGTCACCTTCTGCACTGGCTGATGTAGCTCAGTGGATTGAGCACTGTCCTGCGAACCAAAGGATCGCTGGTTCGATTCCCAGTCACAACACATGCCTGGGTTGTGGGCTGGGTCTCCGGTTGGTGGTGCACAAGAGGTAACCACACATCGACGTTTCTCTCCTTCTCTTTCTCCTTCCCTTCCCCTCTCTCTAAAATCAAATAAATAAAATCTTTAAAAACATAAAAATAAATACCAACATCCTTTTCCTTCAACAGTCATGAGCATTTAGAAAACATGGATGAGCGTGTAACATATAGTGTGAACAATGAAACGTCATTTCCTTCGCGCAACATGCTTAACCGTCAATGAAGAGTCTACGGCCATACCACCCTGAACACGCCTGATCTCGTCTGATCTCAGAAGACTCAGCGAATAAAGATGTTGATACTCTGCTAACGTAGTTTTAAATTCAGAAATTTTAGTTCAAAAGAGGAACTCAGTGTCACTCATTCACCTTGCCCCCTCTCCTGACTCCGAAGCCCTTCATAGGTACGGAATCCCAGGCCATCAGGGCCCTAACATCCCGCCGCGTCCGTGTTCAAATTCTGAAAGATCCCACCTTGGGACTTGTGTTTTGTGTGGGCAGTTCGACAGGAAAACGAAGCCTCGGGTGATGAGACCCTGTGCGTGCTGCCGACTGCTCTTTGGTGCCTCACTAGACTTACAAGGTCCGTGAGTCTTCGAGAGCTCAGCACGGGCTGAATCCGCAAGCTGCAGGAGTTTGATGACATTCCGACTTGGTACAAGAGTCACGGTTCTACATCTATGCTTTGCGCTGCAGCACGAACTTGCTTCTGAGACCCACGAAATGAAGAACCCCATCGTGTCTTATAATATGCCTTCTGCTCAGGCTCCTTCTGGGTCCCAGGCAGCCACTTACGATGCAAAAACATGGTGGGGAAGGAGAGACACAGCAACCCAAGATCCCTTTTCTTTTCATCTTTCCTGATTCATCAGGAAGCTGAAGGCAGAGAGTATTGGTGCAGTGCATGCATGTCAAGAATGTTCTTGTAAGAATGGAATATTTTTTGCCATGGCCACTGTGGATCACTTGGTTGTGGCAACGACATCCCATAGACCAAAGGGTTGCAGGCTTGATTCCTGGTCCGAACACATGTCTAGGTTGCAGGTTCGATTCCCGTATCGGGCAGCAGCATATGGGAGGCAACCGATCGATGTTTCTCTGCTCCTCTGTCTCTCTCCCCGAATTCCTGCCTCTTTAAGGATCAATAAGCGTGTCCTCGTGTGAGGATTGGAGAAAAAAGAATGGACTATTTACTTAGGCACATGCTACAAAATCCCGATTGGTCTGTTCCAGTGTTTCTGAATGCAAGGTAAATCCTTTGATTTCGTCATTTAAAGCTCACCTTGCAGCCCGGGCCGAGCAGCCCAGTGGGTTGGAGCATCGTCCTGCACTCCATAAGGTTGTGGGTTGGATCCTCGGTCGGGCTGTGTATAGAAGCAACTCATGGATGTTTCTCTCTTTCTCCCTCACCCTTTCTCCCTGTTTGTCTGTCTGCCTCTCTGACAAATATCAGAAAATACACCCTTGGTTGAGGATTAAAAAAAAAAAAACAGTCTTGCACACTATAAAGATATAATGGTAGAAATCACGCCAATGATGGAGTGTGATAAGCTTTCTTTAATTAGAACACCATAGAACAAAATTTAAAAATCATGGCAAATTGCTAGGGGGTAGAAGAATGGAAAAAGCTTCATATCGTAGTTGTTTTAACATCGCAATGTTGTTCTTGGGAAGAGTCCAATGACGTATCTATCAGCTCTGTGAGCATAACCCGGCCCCTGCAGGCTACGACTCAACTCTCGAGGGAGCAAGGATGACAGCCACAGACGATGCATACACGAATGGATGTGACGATGTCCCAATAAAACTTTATTTACAAACACACACGATAGGCAGGTTTTGGCCCACGAACCACACACAGTTAGCCCTTAGATGTTCTAAGAGAAACAATGTACCATCCAGAGTTCTTGTCAACTCAAGGACACAAAGAAACCCTCTCCTGAAAACCTTAGCGTGCGTTGCAAATGCTTCTCAAAGCTTGACCGTTAGGAAGCATCTGCACGATGTTTAACGCCAAAGACAGAGATCGTACTTGCGACAACACGTTCAGAGTTTGGGAGTTACAGGCGCAGGGTTCGATGCAGGAAGCTCCGATATGCATCGTCTGGTCTACCTGAACACTCTCCCGGCAAGGCAGGGGGAGAACAGTAACACTGTAAGGATGCCCTCCCTTCTCTTGTCTATGGGTTGCCGTCTCCAAGAGACGCTACCTTTAAAACAGACCTGGAAAGTCCACCCATCCCCACGGCCCGTGGCCTGCATGTTTCATGCCTCCCAGCAGCAGAATCTGACTGTTTTCTACCTTTTCGTCCCTTTGGTCCAAGAGAAATAGTGCAGTGGTGTATGAGTGCGGAGAGCAGGCTTCGGGTCAGAAATTCCAACGCCAAGCACAGTGCTTCCCTCTCGCTATAAGCAAGAGCAAAACGTAGGGGTGTGCGAAACCCCATCCACATGGGGCACCCAGTAAATTTTTTTTCTCTTAGTCGTTCAGCACCGATGAAAGTGTGAAGGTAGGAATTATGTTTGGGCTCCCCACGGGATTACGGTATGTTTCCTCTGACCGCGCCAGCCAATTATTTCTCTCCTAACGGATTCTGGTTCCTCTGGGAACTTTCTGGTTTAACCAAAAACTTCTCCACAATCACTTGCATTTTTTCATCATCTCTCCCAAGAGACGTTGGTTGGGGAAAATCGCTGAGAAATAAGCACAGATGGTTATGTAGTAGGGAGTTTAAAGGTTGATTACCCAGAAATTGGAAAACCTATCATAGAATAAACTCCCCCCAACACACACAATTTCTAGAAAGTTAAAAGAAGACCCTGAAATTGCTGAAGGGTCCCCAAAGTCAGCTTCTCATAGGCTGTGTGGTGGGTAGATGAGGTATCTGTGTATGACCTTCCCTTTTCCAAATCCCCCGGCGTATTTTTTTAGTGCGAATAGTTGTGACATTAGGAAGCAAACTGACATCGAAATCTATATGAGAAAAAGTTCAGTTAATCTCATTGCGCAATTGTAAAATGTAAGCATACATACACACACACGTATCCATTAAACACATGTGGAGGCCACCATATTTAAATTATATCGTTGTGTGTGTGTGTGTAACTGTGTTTAGTAAAGTGAGCTGTGGTACGACCTTCATTCTCTTCTCACGATTCCATGTCCCTCTGCATACTTCAACACGGGAGACCACAAAGCCTTCTGGAGATTTTCTCATTCCAGCCAATGGGGCAGCATCCTGATGGATGATAATAGTGGTGTCTATGCAGTCTTGTGTTTGCGCAAATTTCAAAGCCTGTGGCTACACCAGAACCATTTTTATATATCTGAGGCCTCAAGGGGAGAGATACTCAATTTTCAGGTTACTAAGGGATAGGCAAATCCTGCATTTGGTCCCCAAGATGCCTTCTTTCGTAGAGGATTTACTGAGTTTCTGTGAAAACAATTCATTTAGGTCTTGTGTGGCCTGGAAGCCCAGGGAGCAGAGTGAAGTTTAATATATACAGCGCGTTTGATGTTTGTATTCTGGAAAATGGTTAAAAGGTGTCTGCTGCTACCGTGATTAGTATTTCTAAAAATAGTATTTATAAAAAACATTTAGTATTTTTGAACTCTAAAATTTTAAAGCCGTAGACCACCACGCAGGATTCTAAAAGCATCCAACGTGCTCTTATTCTTCTCATTCAGCCAAATTATCAAAACCATTCAAATCCCTCCATCTGTACAGGTGTTTTGCTTTATGAAATTCTAGGGGGATCTTCTAATATCCAACCTTATATTGTCACCCCAAATATATATGTGTGGCTACACAATACCTTGTGGGATGTTTTTGAACTTTATATTACATGTACATTACTGTGTACATCTTTTGGCAAATGATTTTACGCTCCATTTTGTTATGCGTAAATCGAGCCCATTCTTGGAAATTCACAGTGAGTCATCTTTGTGTGCAGACCCCGGAATTTATTTCCTCGCTTTTCTTGCAGGATTTAAGTCATTTCCGGTGTCCGTCATCGACAACAACAGAAGCATTGCGTTTTGTTTTGTTTTGTTTTGTTTTGTTTTGTTTTTTGCTACTCTTTTAAAATATTAGGTTCTGTTTTCCTCAGCAAAACTCTGTTTTCCTAATTTATAAATGGGAATCTAAGGTATAGCAATGAATGGTTAAATCACACAGCAAGGGAGTGGGAAAGTTAAGAGCAAACTCATACTGTCAAAAAAAAAAAAAAAACCAAAAAAACCCAAAAACGTGTAATTACATTTTCTTGCTTTTTCACGGGAAGGTATTCCCCAGCCACAGATGAGAATGGAGCCTGTCTATTACATTAGAAAAGACCAAATTGCTCCTCAAAATCCATGTACTAATTTCCCTTGGCTCCTATTTTCCATCAATACCTACAGTACATAGTTAAAATTTTGCTAAGCTTATGGCTATGAAATCACATTTTGTGTGGTCTTAATTTTTCATTTCTTTACTTACTAGTAGATTGGAGTCTAATTGCATATGTTTATTGATGTTTGAAATATTGCTTACTGGGAGAAATGATGCCTGTTTCATTTTTTTGTTGTTTGTTTGTTTTGTTAGTGTGTTGGTTTGAAGACCAAGAGGCAGGTGTTCTTAGCATCCAACTTAATTTAATGTTTTTTTAATTAAATTAAGAGATAGAATCCAAAGGCACTCTGACAACGATACGTACATACTTTTATTTTCTAATTAAATGTTGATATTCCAGTAGGCACACTCAGCTTTATTCACCAAAGAAATAGAAATGGTTTGTCAAAACGTAGGAACAGGCATGCAAAAATCTCATTTTGCTTTGTCAAACGCTGACACAGGATACATCGTTCCGACTTTTAAATTTAATTTCCTTCCTAGTTGTCAGGACGGAACAGTTTTTTTATGCTTGAAAAGTTTTCTGCCGGAATATGTCGTTTATGAAAGCACAAAACTTGTTACAAAGTAGGTTGCTGAGTATTATACTGAATATTCACATTACAGGAGGGAAAGCTCTAGAACTGTGAAAAATGACACTTTACTTACCAACCGCACAACTTGAGTGACATAAAGTGAAATCGTTTATATAGTTCCAAAACACTTCTGCTTCCTTTAAAACATTGCATTGGCTTGGTTTATTCCATAAATATCAATGCTATCTAGGAATATTTATCCACTAATGTGCGTACAAAAACACATATGTTAAGAAAGAAAAAAACATTATTTTTGTGACATAGTATTAAAGAATGGTTTTGCCACCATTTCCTGTATAATTATACATGTTTTAATCTCCTTAATTCTCAGTCGAATTTGACATTGGAGTGTGTGTGTGTGTGTGTGCGTGCGTGCGCCTGTTCTATTGCTGCACAGAAAATCAACACTATTTTTAAATTATTGGGTTGGCCAAGAAGTCCATGTAGTTTTGTGCACCAAATAAAAAACACGATTTTAATTTTCACCAACAACTTTATTGATTTGCATATGTTGAGCATGTTGGCGGTGTCCCACATGGCGGAACCTTCACTGGTCTCAATTACTCTGAGTGTTTTTCTTTTTTCTTTTTTTTTTGCAATTACCATTTCAAATTCCACCTGGCAGTGATGCAAGCATGTGAGGCTCTTCATGTAATTCTAAATCCCTGCGCTCCTATATGATGTTTTCACTGCTGATTATAAAAACGCTATGATTGTAATAAGTTCTTTGCATTAAAACGTTTGCTCTTTAAGATCACTTATACTCTGCCCTTCGTGTCCAGTGCTTGAAAATCATTGGTGAGAAAGCAAAAATGCAGATCAATATTGTGTTTTTATTTTTGAAGCGTGTGTAAAAGAAGTCACAAGAACGCTACATCTGTGAGATTATTCGTATAATCCAAATGAACTGCTGTGGCTGTGGACACACTAATCTCCACTAAACTCAACAAACACACAAGCAAAACCAGAGAATTGGTAGTGTCGCTAGCCTCCGCAGGATCATTATTCTTTAAAACTCATTTGTGCTTCTTAACTCTTGAGGCAAAGTGTTCAAACTCTTCGAAGAAACAATTCAAAAAATATGCCTAAATGCTGTTTACTGCCGAAAGCAGGTGGACTCTAGGCAGAGCCTGTCGGGCGGAGAGGTGATGCAGCCAGGTAAGGCTTGCACCAGGAGGAAAGTCGGTGTGAGCTGAAACGGTTTTCCCATCGCTCCCACTCCTGATTCTGCCGCAGTTACCCGCACAGCCAAGAAATAAGCATGAGCCACGCATATCCGGCTAAGCTGTAAAAATTTAGCTGGTGCTGTTTACTTTTCTACCCTGGGACAAAGGAGTTACCCTATCCTCCTGATTTCCAGGGGCATTTCACAAAGCTCTGTTTAATCCCCTGCCTGCGTCAGATACATGTGCGCACAGACTTACACACACCTTTCTTTCTTATGTCACAAGCACAAACGGATGTGAGAAGGCAGATGCTGAGTTTCTGCCCTCATCATTCCCCAGCTCCTCGCTGTTCTCTGTGGGTGTGCCTTTGCCTGTGAGAGTCCTTCTGCATTTGAAGTGGCACCTGGGTTCTAACACAATTCCTTCCGATGAGATGAACGTGAGAACCTCCTGCCACCAGGTCAGAGTCATCGGCTTCCTGCGTGCAGTGAAATCAGAAGCGAGCCTGGCTGCCCCAGGATGGGGACGCAGAGTCCAGTTTTCCCCATGTCCCCTTTGTCACCTGCTTCCCTGACCTTCAGAGAATGGATGCCTGTCTTCGGTCCTGTGAGCCCCGTTGCACCAGGGGTCCCCAGCAGCCCCGGTCCAGGCCGAATGAATCTGCCCGTTGCCCTGGAATGACCACACCACAGCTCACTGCAGCAGAACCCTGGGCTCGTCCCTTGAAATACTCGTGAGAGTTCAGGGCCTCCGTGCTTGGAGCACTGCACCTGCAAAGCTCACTCTGCATCCTGACCCCCAAACCAGGTGAAAGAATCCACGCCCTGCGCCGACCTGGGGTGAACTCGAATGGCTCAGCAGAAACCACAGCATCTGTTAGCCTCAAGGACGTGCATGAATAACAACGTGCGGAAATAATCACACCCCCAAAATCCTCTCGTCCGTAAAAAGACACTGGGAGGAAAAAAAAATTATCACAAAAAAATATTTTCAGGACTATGGAAAAGAGCCCAAGCTAGCAATAATTCACAGAGCGTGGACTGCAGAAGAACAGGCGAATTTTACCAAGGGCACTTAAGCTTTAGCCAGGTCTGAAACTGGTTGTACGCATATCATGTCCCACATTTTCTGGCCGCCTGGACGACCAAGATCGCGTAATCCTGGGGTGCCCGGTGCAGACTGACAGCCGCTGGGAAAGCAAGAAGCCCCCCCATGTGCAGATGACCATCATTGTGGGGTCCCCCTGACCCTTCCCCGGAGACCCCTCCTCTGTTATTCCAAGTGACATCTCGTCCCCCAGATTTCAAGTCTCCATGGGACTCCAAACATATTCTCTCCATCACCATTCGGGGAAATGGCACAGCGCACTCCGGAGTGCCTGTGAACTCCCTTTCCAGGGCACATCAACCCAGGGTGGCAGAAACGAGACGTGCGTTGCGGGATTAAGTGCAAGTTCTAGGTGACCCCAAATAACAGGAGTCTCCCTCTGCAGATGGGCTGGAGCAATTGCTCCTCTTGTTTGCTGCTTCATGGAACCACAGTTATGTGTCACCATCGTACACGCCTTGGGCGCAACCTTGGGAACTCGCCGACGGGAGTCACAGAGCGTCTTCCAGTGCAGGGGCATCCGAACCGTCCTTCCCACGCATCCGATGGTTGGGACGCACTTGTCCCGGATTCTGAACTTCAACTCATGAACACCTGACGCGTGACACTTGTCCTCCAGAACCCGTTGCCTGTTCCTTTAGGGTGGGCTGCAGCTTATGGAAGGGAGGTGATGGAATGTAGCCTGCAGACAGATAGGGAGGCTTTCTCTCTGCACCCACGTCCCACGAGCATCCCAGCGCAATTCCTTCTAACACGGTTGGCAATGAAATAGCGGAATTCGCTGCCGCAAAGAGGTCTGGGTAAGAATGCCGGTATTGCATAAATTGATGGGTCATCTGTTCATGGAGTATTCGCTGAGCATCTCTGTCTATTAATTCCTCTGTTAGTGTGTGGGGGAATATATATATATATATATTTTTTTTTTCTCCATGAGGCACACTGCATGTCGTAGAACACGCCATCACCTTGCAGCCCGTGACCAGCCAATCTTCAACGAGACACTCCTTCCACCCTCGTTTTTGCAGAACGTCAAACTCTCATAACCCACACGCAACCAGTATTTAGAGTTCTCCGGAGATGGAAAAGGACTTGTACCCAGCGGATACCTATGCCACGAAGAGAGAATACACGTTTGAAAGATGAAAGTTCGATCCCTCAACTCCTGCAGGCCCACGAAAAGCAGCCCATGGGCTGGGCTCCCACAGCTCAATGTCTTGTTTACAACAACCTCCATACGCTGAGCTTGAAGGATAAGTGAACTCCGATGTAAGAGGACCTCAGCCTCATTTCTTGCTTTGCCCCCTTACCAGTCATCTGGCTCTCAATGAATTATTGAAATGACTATTTAAATTATTCAAATGCGTAGTCAAATATCTATCTGAAACAATGAAACATGTGTGGCAGCAGATTGTAAATGGCCATGGGTATGAGACAGCCAGTGGATGGGAGCTTTGAGGAAAGTTATGTCTTTTAATATTTAAAAGACAGTGAAACAGGCAGGGGCAGTCACTTCACTGGAGAACGAGAATATTACCTCGGGGAAGGATTTGACTAGCACTTGCTAGGCTCGAGGTAGGGTGAAGGGTGTGAGGCATGTTTGAGGGCATGAAATTTAAAGGGGTTCCAGACACTTGGTCATCGGGATAAATATTTTAAAGCAGCATTTGGAAAAAGCACAATCATGGCATGAAATTCATGGTGAGCGAAATACCAAAGTTGTAAATAAAGAGTGGATTTCTCAGGGCTTGGGTTAGGGTGAGGGAATGAGACTAGACCTGCAAAAGCAGGCATGATGTGCCTCCCCAGCCTCGTCTTATTTTCAGCGCTGTGTTTTATTGTACAGTGGGGAGTTGGAAGGATGGGGAGCTGATCCGCACAGAAGCCAGAAGTACCCCCATGCCTGCTGAATCAAGCCCCGGGCCCTAAGTCAGCGAGATCCCAAGGTATACTCCGTTTTCTCCAAGCTGCAACTGAGCTGGGGTTATGGGTTTGATTGGGTCCCCCCAAAAGAGGCGTTGAAGTCTGAAAATCTATGAATGGGAGCTTTTCCGGAAATAGAATCTTTGCAGATATTATCTGCATTATTAGGATGACATAATTACAGTGGGGCCCTTAGCCAATAAGATGAGAGACAGAGAGAGGGAAGGGGGGAGAGAGAGAGAGAGAGAGAGAGAGACATCCAGGTAAGAGAAAAGCATCCCTCATGTACCTCTTGCAGGCACCCTCACCGGGGATCGAACCGTAACCTTTTTGGTATACCAGAGGATGCTCCAGCCAATTGAGCCACCAGCCAAGGCTATCTTGGTTTCCTAAAAAGCTTAATTTCTTTCCCATCCCTTTGCTAAAATCTCCATCCAGACATACACACACACACACAAGGCATAGACCTCTGCCTTATTTTTGTACAAACACCAAACGTTAAATATGACTTTGCCAGGCAGGTGGGTTTACCTTCTTCTGTTGTACTGCAATAGGAAGTATTTTTGTTTTCTTTCTGTGTAATTTCCTTAACATGTGTTTTAGGTTAACTTTCTCATTAAGCAATTTGTTTTTAGGTCACTGGCCATAGGTTTGGTGAAACTCCGACGAGTTAACTAATGTTAAATATAATAGACGGCTCACAAGAAATGGTGCGGGTGCAATTATAATCAGAACATTACTAGGGAAATGCTAATGAGGCATTTTCGTCTTAAAAGCGTGACCTTTGAAGCGTCTAATCTAGAGGAACTCGGGTGCGGAGCTTGTAAGGGGATTCTTTTTTTAGCTAACCTTGAACATAAAAATATATCCTGTTCATGTCTGCATTCCTATTTTTATATCTCCTTAGGTGTCAAACACCTCTGTGGGTGTTGGGTTTGAAGCCCACTAATTTTTGGTACATACAGCCTTGCAGAGATGTCTGTATGAGACACAGACTCTGTCAGACTTCAGCATCCCTACAGACAGATTGTATTTTTTCTAATTGCAGCAAAATATGCATAACCCAATTCTTACATTTTAACCAGCCTACTTTCTGTCTTTCTGTATTTGACTCCTCTAGGGGACATCATATAAATGGAATCATAAAATGTCTCTCTTTTTGTGCGGGGCTTATTTCATTGAGCACCATGGTCCCAGGTTTCCTTCATGTAGTCATGAGTGTCAGGGTCTTTTTTAAATTTTCACACGGAATGATAGTCCATTGCCTGCACGCACCATCTCCTGTTTATGTTGGCACCTAATGATGGGCACTGCGGTTGTTTTCACCTTTTGGTACCGAAAATCACGCTGCAGTGAACGTTTGGGTACAAATACCTGCTCAGATCCTGCTTTCTCTGCTTTGGGGAATATAATTAGAATGAATTGCTGTATTTTGTGGTGACTGCTATTAATTTTCTGAGGGCATGCCAGAAGGTAGCTCCCGCTGCCTCTGGTGATGTTTCTGGATTAATATGCTCTAGAAGCCACCGGTCCATCTCTCTGGTGGTCCAGGGGCTGTGGTGAGCGCTCCGTAAACTCCGCATTTCAAGTCCATCATTTTTTTTCCCCTATCAGCCTTCTTGGCTTTCAGCTTTTGCATCTGTGCATAGTGACGGGGAATAGGATCATGCAGTTGAGTTTAACCTTGGATCATCCAATGGGGATTCAACCATGTGTATGATCCTCTTATTATGACTCAGGTAATGACATGTTTTTGGTGTCTCAAGGGATCTACTCAGGATATGCATTTGAAAATATCACCACACTCTATTTTCAAGGGACTTATGTACAAGAAGTGCTATGTAGTACCGAGCTTGTAAAGATATTGCCTCACAGGAGAAAAAACAAACTTGAGAAAAAGAAGTACAGTGGTCTCGTGTGATCTGTTCACAGAATACTGAGAAAGAATTGTGTTTTAAATAGGAACACAGGTGTGGGACAATAAACAAAAAAAGTAAGAAAGAAAGAAAGAAATTGTGGAGGTTTTGCCCTGGCTGGGTGGCTCAGTCTGTGGGAGCATTACCCTGTGCACCAAAGGGTAGAGGCTTCAGTCTCCAGTCAAGGCACATACCTAAGTCGCAGGTTCGATTCCTAGGCGTAGCGCACACAGAAGGCAACTGATCCATGCTTCTCCCTCTTTTTCTCTCTTTCTTTCCCCCTCCCCCTTTCCCTCTAAAATCACATCCTCTGGTGAGGATTAAAACACAAAGCAGAGCTTTTCATTATACAGATTGATTTAGCAACTGCGTTGAGCATCCACTTCATTTAGACACTGAGGATGTAAGATGATGATAAACTCGGTGTTGACAAAGCCTTGCTAGAGGGTCACCCAGGGAGCCACGGGGACAGGGAGTCTCCCCAGACGGCATGAGAGAACACTTCTCACACGGGGGTGACGTGCTGCTCGACGGTGGAGAACGACAGAGCGGAAGACCATCCTCGCAGAAGGAGTGAGGTCTGCAGAGATGGGAGTGCAGGAAATGCCTTCTGGGAAATACTGGAGGAGTCCAGTGACTGAGGGAGAGGGCCTGAGGCCAGGGGCGAACCAGCACTCAGCTCCAGGTGACCTGGGGGTCATCCTGAGAAACCAGGGCAGACCGGGACTTGTGCCCATCAGGGAGACCCCTCTCTCTCTGTCCTAGGGTGAGTGGATGGACGAAGGGAGGCCCGCGGAGGAGGCTGCCAAGATCACAAAAGAGAAGATGGTCACAATAGGAGTGATGGACCAGGACATCCGAGCTCCTGTTGGCAGAAATTGTCCCATTCGGAGGGAGGGCCAGGCCTCTGAGACGAAGAGACCAGGAGACACCGTTGAGCCAGGACCCACTGGGGGATGGGTGCAGAAATCTGTAACCAATACCAGGAACAAGTGCGCGATCGATTCTACTATTTTTAAATCCTCTCCCGAGGATATATTAATTGATTTTACAGAGAAAGAAAAGGAGACAGAGAGACAAAGAGAGAGAGAGACAGAGAAACTGACACATGGATCTATTGATCAGAAACTGACCTATTCTCTCCCATACCCACTGCAACTAGGGATCGAACCCACACCTCAGGGAACACTGCCACCATCGTGAATCCAAAGAAGTGCGTTGCACCATCTATGGGCATTGTGAATTGACCCATAGATATTATGGGGAGACCCAATTCAGGTCATCAAAATGGATAAACCAGATGGCTTTCATTTCAGAAACCACTAAGAGTTTTCTCACATAGTCAGCACTGTGATAAATTGGTGCTCTGACTGGCAAAATTCTCAACCCTCTGATGAGAATTTGGGTGGTACTCCAATGAACTGAGCTACCTGGCTGAGGCAGCATAAAAAAACTCTTGATGAGATGTTCTGGTGGGCACCGAAAAGGCACTTCATTTTGACAACAACTGGTTAGTTTCTCTTCTCAAAGTTCGTGGCTCCCAAGTGGAAACCCTTCAGGAGCATGACCCAAACGCTGTTTTTCTTGTCTTCACGCCATCCACTCTGGTAATCAGTTACTTTACGTTGTCCACGCTAATAGGCCGCAGTGCACGAGTATTTTGGAAAATACGGGATTTCTAAAACTTTGCTTGAAAATAAATATCGTATAATGAATACCAGGTTAACTCCCTTCAAACCATCCATTCACGTGTTTCAAGGTGAAAACATAGTCCCAGTTGACTTCCTGTGGCTGCCAAATTCTGTGTGTAAATGGAATCCATCACCTGTAGAGAGATTTGTTTTCTAAACCGTTTACGGGCAGATTTCACAAACACCGGAAGAGCTGAGCTCCATGACGGGTTTATTTCAATATTTAGCTGAAGTCTTTTCCTATTATAGCGTTGAGATATGATTGTCTGACATTGTGTCAGCTAGATTTTAAAAATAGCCGACTGAAGTCAGGAACCACATCTAAACATGATTAACAAAGGGCATTAAGAAAATGGCAACAGCTTTACTTTAAAAACACGATAATTATCTGAGGGAATACTATTACCATGGTGAATATGAAAAAAAAAAGATGTTGCAGTATCCATAGAGACTATGAATTAATTCAGATAAATTTAAATTGAAGATAACATGAACAATAATCATTCTTTATTTCTACGCTGTATTCATTCTGTAAGAATCAGTGATGGGTGAAACACAGATATTTCAGTTAAAAAAATGGTATGCTCTGCTTTTTAATGCTTTATTTTAAATTAGACTAAGGTTATTTATCAGAAGTCATTGGTGAGACACAGCATGGGTTCATTAGCTTTCTATGGCTGCCAGAACCGACACCCCAGACTGAGCTGCATGAACATCAGACATTTATTTCTTCCAGTCCTGCAGGCTGGAAAATCCAAGGTCAAGGTGGGGGCAGGACTGGTTCCTCCTTGGGCCTCTTTTCTGGGTGTGTAGATGTCCATCTTCTCCCTGTGTCCCCACGTGGTCATCCCTCCGTGTCCCCACCTCCTCTTCTTATAAGGACACGGGTCCTATTGGATCAGCCTCCACCTTAGTGACCTCATTTCACCTTAACCCCTCTTTAAAGATTCATCTCCAAACACACCCACGTTTGGAGATCCTGGGGTTTTGGGGAGACCCAGTTCAGTTCATCAAAATGGGTAAACCATAGGGTTTCCATGGCAGCAGTCGGGAAGAGTTTTCTGAGATATTGAGAATTATGACAAAATATTGGTGTTTTCTCTCCAAATTTAAGAATTGCATCTTAGTATACATATAAAAATATATGAGATAGGGAGGCATTAATGGACGACCTCTTGAACCTTGTCCAAGACATTCACTGCAAATTCGGAAAACGAAATTGCACGGCCCTTGCATCGGAAAGGACGTTCCTTTCAAACTGAGGACATCGAAATGACCAGGAATCTGCTTGCTGATTAATTATGCCAGCAAATACGTTATTCCATATGTGCGGCCTTAGAAGATTTACGTAAGTAGAATAACAGATGGCGGATTACCTAAAATTCTGAATTGTGAGAGATCTTATTCATTGAAATCTACAGGCTTCATCTTTTGATGTTTAGTGGTTCTCACCGGAATTATTTTGCCCCTCAAGATGTGGCTGGACACTTTTTTGTTGTTGTAACTGGAGGAGGAGGTGTCCCTGACCTCTCGTGCTGTGGGGGCCGGAGATGCTTCTCTCTACACCCCAACGCACAGCGTAGCCCCAGCAACAAGGTCGCAGCTGGCCCCCCAAAAGCCTCGTGCCAAGGTTGAGAAATGCTGCACACATTTTTCAACGGTGTCTGCTCCTTTGACATGTTGATGAATCCCTGGGAAATCCTCGCTTTTTATTTTCTCTAGGTACCGCTTTCCCATTTCTTGCCGGGTTCCAACACGCCCCGGGGATGCTGCAACAATGCCTGTCCCCCAACTCAGGACAAGAGAGGGCTGTCCTCTCCCACTGCCCCAGGGTGTCACCACTGCCCCTGGCCCTTAATTGGATCCCTTTTCCACGGCCCTGCTCCCAGGGACGTGTCCCTCTGCTTCCCGGACGCACAGCCCTAAGGAGCGTTCTCAGACGGCACACTGAGGCCGTGGTCTTGTTCTACCCTTTCCCGCGGAACCGGAACGGATTTAAATGTCAGTTGGCACAGTTACTATAATAGGTGGGTTGTGTTTCAAAATTGCTCCTGCTATTCTCTTTTAAATAACGTCTAAAGGGAAAGGAGTTTAAATGTGTCCTATAAAAGCACGTAATAAGAAGTTTCTGCTCCCTCCTGCATAGTTATTGTGGTGATTGATCGCCGGGGCTCCAAGCTAATGAATAGTAAATGCGGCGACGAAACCTTCGTTCCAATTAGAGGCTGGGGCACACGACCACTTCTAAAATGTTAGGATTTCGGAAATGACTTCGTAACTCCTGACTGGTTTCTGAAAACTTATTTCTCGGAGTTTTGCTGCTCAATAAAACGTGCGGTTCAAGGGATGAAATCAAACCGTAGAAAACGTATTCTTTGGGGAAGCCCTGCGGGCCTTTCTTTCTTTTCTTCCTTATGTTTTTTGTAATATTTTTTATTTTTCAATTACAGTAGGCATACAATATTGTATTAGCTTCAGGTGGACGATGGCGTGATGAGACATGTACGCAAGTTACAAAGTGATCACCCCAGTGAGTCTAGTACCCACTTGACATTTCATGACCAAGGAAGTTGATGACATGCAGTATTTTTTTTTTACAGTGAAACAGAAGAAGGAAGAAAGAAGGACAGGGAGAGAAACACTGACGTGAACGGATTGGTTGTCTCTTGTAGGTGCCCCAGCCATCAACCCAACTATACGTCCCGAATGGGAATCCAACCAGCAACATTGCACTTTGCAAGACAATGGGCCGCACCGGTCAGGGCGAGGTCCAGTATTTTTACACAGCAAAGCTCCTCAGAAATCTTGAAGGTTGGAAGACGGCCAGTAGCAAGCAGGGAGATCTAAAAACCGTGGCAGATTACGAGATTTCTAAATTAGCTTATAGGGCTGCGTAGCAATGACAGAGAGCATCATTGACAAATACATGAGTCAGAGAGCTAATCGAAAGAGGGATCATGGAACAGGCAAAAAGTTGTCCACTCCCCCAGGGGCTTGGGCATGTGTTCTTGTAGTTCCTTGTCCCCTTCATCCTCTGTCTCATACTGTCCACCTGGGAGAGTGTCCTCAACAAGCAGGGCTGGGTCTAGGTCACCCCACGGCCCGTGGGCCCAAGCTATGCCATTTGTATTCATCACGAGAAGAACTCAGAGTCTGTCGCTGAGCCACATCTCTGGAAAGCGGTGGCTTACGAGCACATCATTCTCCAGAAAGGTTAATGCGTCATTTATATTCCAGAAAAATAGGACTGATCTGAATGACTGTCGGTGCTCCCGAAGACCCCTTCTTTGGACGAGGCATTGCTTCTTAACCGGATTCTTTCCTCTGGCGGCACATGTCATGAATCCGTCCAAATGCTGGGCAGCGGGCCACCGCCCGCTGAGTGGTTGGCTCCTTCTGTCACAGACGAGACGTGGAATATAGAACAGGGCCCAGCCCAGACGGCGAGGCATCTCTTCTTTTCCCCAAAGGCACTCTTCATTCACGCTTTTCTTATTGTTTGCGATCTCCTGGGTGTCCATGGGGCCCAGCTCATGAGTACCCGTATCCTCCCCAGGGAAATGGGAGAAAACAAACGCTGAAAAGAAAACCACAAAGCCCCAGGGTGCAATGACATCCTAGTCCTCGCCTGGGCCAGGTGTTTTACCGCCACGATGATTCTACTTAGGTGACAGAATTGCATCCTAGGGGAAAAATGATGCCCCAGATTTTGCATACGTGAGCACGGGAAGACAGATGACTCTCAAGTCAGCCTTTTGGGAAGTCTCTGCTACAGAAATGGACATCTTTCCCACTGTGCCTTTTCATCCGCTTGTCTCCAAAACCGCTTATTTTCCACCAAAAATTATGAAATGGCTGGGTGCTTTTGGTGCAATTAGAATCCAGAAGTGTTGTAATTTATCATAGGCAGAGATGAATGTCTAGTGTCAAATGTTTGAACCTTTGGGCTTCAAAACAATTTTGTAACAATGATACAGACACATGGGGTGTAGTGATTGATACCTCAAGAGCAAAATGGTTCTGAGGCCATTTTATATGCTCGCTGCTAATTATTTATAGAGTCTGTATTTGTACATCGGCCAGCTTGCTGATTATTTGTAACCCCAAAATGATGCTTTCTCTGTTTTCATCAATCTGGAGCATGCTTGGGAGGTGTATTTATAGAATGAGCTTGTACCTCTGGCCAAGCATTTGAATGTTCAAATGAATTCCACATAAATAGAAATCCATGCTACAAGGCCAGTCCATAGACATCTAATTGCTTCTTTGGCAAAAGTACTCAATGTATATAAGTTACTAAGCAAAATAATGGGGCTTTCTCTTTACCCAATCAGCAAAGCTACTTCCCATAAGAGTTTGTTTAAGGTAAATAAAATCAGGTGAGAGATTGCCATTGCATTCTGTTCCTTAAAAGATGAAAGAGCAAATGGCCCAGGTCTGTGGTGTTGCTCTAGCTGTTTCTGAAGCAACCAGAACATGGTCATGTCTTAGAAAAATTAGAGTTGATCATTATACTAAATACAGCATTCAATCCACTGTATTGTATGATCATCAAAACTTTGTGTGAACGGCAGAGAAGACCATTTGGAGAATGCCTAGTTCCCTACCAAACTTTTGTGAACTTTCTGAACCTGGTGTACGTTTCGGGCTCGGGTATCAGCTGCGGGTGCTGAGGTGTAAACGTGCATGATGGCATCAGCCTCAGGTATTTTATGGTTTTTCTTACTAATAGAAAAAAGACGGTACCCTAGCCTCCACCAACACACGACAGGCACCATCGAAAGAAAATCAGTCATCACCCCCTTTCCAAGTCTTGGCCAAAGCCATTCAGTTCACCAGATGTCTCCTAGGCTCTCTGCAGACATTACTGGTAGGGTCTGGAGAGACAACAGGTAGAAGAGAAGGATGCATGCCCTGCACCCCATTTTCCCAGGGAGACAGAGGGTGTTGGAGAGCAGAAGGAATCAAAGCCTCCCACCGTTGGCCTCGAAGGCACGTGCTTCTTTCCTCACCCTCTTAACCCCTGCCTGCATCCCCGGCTATAACACTGGGGGTGGTCCTTATTTCTTCATCTTTTGCTTTTAAATACTCCCCATTCACACAACGTCTCCCCTTAGAGGGAAGGCATTTTATTTGAGAGTAGCTTTAATTTCAACCAGTTGGAAACACTCTTATTGAGAGGAATGAACACATGTGTTTTCTTCTTCTCTCCATCCCTCCTTCCTCTCATCCTTCCCTCCTTTCTTCCTTTGTGTTCTCACTTCTGTTCCATGAAATTGCTATCAGAAAGTGGCTATAAGGATGAGTCCCCCCCCAAGGGACTACATTTCCCAACATGCCTTGCATCTATGGTCATGTGGTTACTTTTCCCCAATGACCAAACTACAGCTGATGATTGAGAATGTGAAAACACACATTCCGTTTCCTGTCTCTGAAAATCGCACACCTTTTTAGACAGTTCATTAAACTTCCCCAGAAAAGATCTCAGCGCAATTTTTGGACATCTGAGATGGCCATCATATTTTTTTCAATGAAAGGAGGATGAAATGAACCATATCCTTTTTTAACTTATGATGTAATTATCATTAGGGGGGCTAGGCAGGCTTTCCTTGGACAAAAACTACCCCAACAGCAATTACTAGTCTGAAAGCAGTCCCATTTTATTAATTTGCTTATATGATGTATTTGATACTTAATCTCTGTTTTATTAAGGAGAAATGTAGTTACTGATACTGCACACAGTCTTAATAGACTTCTTGGGTCAAGTAACTAGACAACATTAAAAAAAACATCGTAGACAATTTTTATCCACCAATGAAATTTGCCTGCCTTATGTTCTTCTGCATCGGACCTTTTCGGGAACAATAAATTTGCCTGAATTACCTTTTAGAGTAATTGAGAACCCCTTTTCCAGTCCAGTAGAATTCTAACTAGTAAATTCATTTCCATCCAGTTTTGATGAATTTTCCGTCTTGCTCACGTTTTTTCAACTCATTTAAAAAGCAGGGCAGCGTGCAATTTCATATTTCTTTAAAACCTTGATTTCTTTGAAAGAAAAAGAAGTCGGAAAGTCATTTGTCTTCATTCAGAAGTTAAAATATTTCTAGAGCCATCCTGTGTTTTTGCTTTATCCTAATAAAATTCTCCTATTTGATAAATAACTCAAGTCATTAATGGTCTCCCTGCTTGGCATATTTTGAATCGGATAGTCCCTCGTGATTCGTGGCATTACAAAAATGACAAATAACTTTGATGGCACATTAGAATACCAAATATGAAATCAGATGACTCTCACAGTGCGGTAGAGATTTCTGAATTCCGCTTTGATTTCCGACCTTGCCTGGCTTTCCGCATCGTTATGTGCGTGGGTGAAGGTGTGTGCAGGTACGCAGGCCTTCTAAGTATCTTCACGAACAAATCTGAAGCTCCTCATCTTACCGAAATCATAGTTTCATAAATTACCACATCTGAGGGCGAACAACTAATAGAGACATGTATTAAATAGTCGGTATTAGGCAAAGCAGCACACAAGCGTTACTCGTACACATCACAGTAGCTGTTGGAAAGAAACCCTCCCCGTTCCCCTGAGAAGGTGTGGAGACTCAGGGAAGTAAAACGGCTCAGCCGATCACACCTGAATCAGCTGAAGTACAGACACGATTTGTGTCCAGGCCATGACCCTTGTGAGTCAACTGTGTGCCCCAAACTCTGCGGACACACGTTGCTTTGGTAGAGCTCATTGGAAGTAGGAACACTATACCAGGTTGTCCACTGATTTTTCCACCAACTCCCCAGAGACCCAAGTCAAAGCAGCGTGTGCCTTGCATCTGAAAAGCACATGGCTCAGAAGAGCTGGGGGTGTGCTCCGATCCCTCCTGTCGTTGAAAACAAGCCACGGGCTTTTGATTACGGACCAGATGGTTTCATGTGCATGTCACCCCCGTTACATCATCGTTACTAAGGGCAGGGCCCGTCACCGGATACTCCCTTTGCATTTTGTCCCGTCCAGAGTTAACTTATAAAAGGTGGAGGTACGAGCAGAGAAGTCTCCAGTGCAGAAAACACAGAGATGGTTTATGATGTTACTCTGCCCTCACGCTGGCGGAGCTCAGTGCCTCCGTCCCAAGTGTGGTTTTCACATGGCGACTTCTTTTTAAAGACAGCTTTGTGGGAAGGGGGAAGGGGATGCCCTGTGTCCACCTGGGGTTGGAGGGGATCCTCCATGGCCATGTCTCATGGACGGTTGTAGTCCTCCCATCAGGACAAGTCACCTCTGTCATCTTCCTCCCCAAATGCGTCACTCCCGTCTCATCTGGAAAGATGTCACACAAGATCCAACGGAGGGATGTGCAACAGGTACACAGCCGCTGCTCCTCGAGACTGCCAAGGTCACGAAAAATTAGGAATCTGAGAGAAACAGCCAGGGGGTTGTCTGCTTTGTAGGGGGAAGGAGGGACTCCCAGAACTTGACCTTGGAGGGAAATTAATAAGAGTTCTTGTCTACGGAAGCTGTGGACCAAACCAAGCAGAATGTACTTGGGACTTTCAGATGCTATGGCATATTTTTAACGATATATCTGAACATTCAGGGATTTATCTCACTCTCTACAGTTCCTCTAACATTCCTACCTTACCCTAAACAAGATGATGTTGGGTAGACCGTCTTTCAAACACTAGTTAATTGCACGGAGAGGATCATGGTCCTGTGAAGCAATGTAAAATATTTCTCTGTGCTCTTGTGTATTCTTTAGAGCTTCCCTGGATCATTCGGTTCTCTTTTCACTTTAGGGGCCTCCAGTTTATCCTCTCAGATAGAAAAGGTCATTAAAACACAGACTTAAAGGTGTTCTGATCATACAACCTATCGACATCTTTTTGTGCAAGGGTCAGGCCCCATGTTGCTATCCGATGTTGCCATTCCGATGAACTTCTTATTTCTAAGTTTTGGTGTAGTTTCAGGTCAGCAGCTCCTTGCAGCACAGGTAATGCAGGTGGACTGTGAAACACCTTAATCTCTAACGGTGACCCCTACAATGAGTGTCTTGACCGTATTGTCCATGTCTTGGGTTCCCTCCTAAGGCGGTCCAGCAGTGTCTGGTTCCTGCTTTCTGTTCCCAGCCGTCCTATTTAAACCCCATTTGATACCCCTTTCCCACGTTCAGTTCTCTCTTTGCTAGAACTGAAAGAAGTTATTCGCGACTCTGTGATATTAGGCCATATTTTAGTCATCCCAGTTTCATTGCATCCATCAAAATAGGGCAATTAGTTGGATGAACTCGTAAATTCCAAAGAGGATCAAATAAACTCCGAGTCTTCAACAGCCCTCTAGCATAGAACAGACCTTTAAAATAAACCCGCGGCGTGCATTTGCATTTTAAAAGCCTGGGCATTTATAGCTTCTCCCAATAAGACCAGGATCAGGACAGACTCCCAAAGTGGAATGACTGACTCATCCCCAGCGAGCTGCCTGCTGCTACTCCGTGTTCCCTGCCTGGGCGTACAGCTCATTTTCAAAGGAGGACGGAATCCTCATTCTCTTCTCCACCAAACGAGGGTATTACAAGCTCATTCTCAGGACCCCAGATGGCTTGCGTTCAGTTTTCTTGGATTACTGCTCCGAAGAAAAGGAGGTGATTTTGAAATTTTCAGGTGATTGTCAAAGGGACTTCACCGGGGTGAGATGACCTCGTGGCAGAAAAGCAGTCACTTTGCTCTTTTGATGGGGGGGTTCCATGTTTTGACGCTGGGTGCCATGTGACAGCCACGTTCAGCACCTGAGCTCAACAGCCACCCTTGCATTCTGACCCACAGCGTCAGCCTGGGTGACGTGTGAATACGTGGTGTGCGTGGACAAAACAGGAAGTTAGGAAGTTCCGCAAGGCCAACAGAATCTGTCTAAAATGCTTCCGCCAATGTTGTCCAACTATTTGGTCCCATAATTCTATTAAGGCTGTGTACAGTTGTAGTAACTACGCTTCTTCATCAAACAGAGATTAAGGATCAAATATATCATAGCTCATCCTTGGGTAGGCCTTGGTAAACAAAAGAAGGCTCGGAAGCCTTAAGAGAAAATAATTGATTTCTATAACCGTATTAAAAAAACTAATTTAAAATTTCCTCTGTGTTGATAGGCCCCAAATTAATCTCAAAAGCAAATATGAAGCCCTAATTTGGGTTATGCTTTTTTTTCCAAGAGCAAGATAGTAAATATTTTAGAATTTGCAAGACATCTGCTTCCCGTAGCAGCCAAAATGAAGTGTTTACAGTTTGAAAAGACTCAGAAATGATGTGTAAATCAATGGGGGGGGCACATTACCACACCACAAGGGCCCCCACGTGGAAACACCTGGGTTGGTTAGTACGCAGAAGCAGAGAGAAATAGGTGGGCAAGAGCCTGGATTGTAGATGCCCATGCAAAGGGTGAGGTGAGGCAGGTGGGCAGGGGGACTAATTTGAATAATTCCCGTGGGCTCTGGTGCCCAAGGTTGCCCTGCGCTTTTGGGCCTTTGGCCCTGGGGTGGTCACGGCAGGCGCGTGGTGGCCCCAAGTGTGAGAAGCAAAGAAAGGAGGTGCTTGGAGGGCAGGATCCACCCTCCTGTTTAAAGTTTTGTCCTTGAAAACCAATTTGCCCCATGGACTGACATTTCTATCTTCATAAAGATAATAGTTTGGGACAGCCACGTTTTACGTAACAAGAGTGTGGTGTGGATGTTAGAATTAAGTTGCAGCTTCCCCAAAGCAGTCAATAACTAACTGCTCAATAGATTGAGTTTTTACATCTTGCTAATGACTATTGCACCATTGAATTAATGGATAGACATGACTGTTGCACTTGTAGCTTTAAAAACGAAATTAGTTGGCCACGTATATATTTCACCGCCCAACTGCCTAGTAACAGTAAAAACCCTTTTAATTCTTTTTCCTTTTACTCTTCATTTGTATCCAACCAGGGAACAGAGAAAGGTGGTTAAACTCTGACCGCGTTCATGAAACAGAAACCAAAGTAGTACAGTGGAATCTGCGAGGCATAGGGTTTGACCCTATCTGGTTTCTCAGTTTTTCATAACTGCTGTTGACAAGAGTTAGCTTTTAAAAAAAAGAAGTTTTTCTTTCTTATCCTCAGCTGAGGACATTTTTCATTGCTTTTTAGAGACAGAGGAAAGGAGAGAGAGAGAGAGAGAGACACTGATGTGAGAGACAAATATCGATTGGTTGCTTCCTGATCGATTCGTTGCCTCCCGTAAGCAGGACCGGGGGATTGAATATGCAACCTAGCTATGTGCCCAGACTGGAGCAGGAATCGAACCCACAACCCTTAGGTTACCTGATGATGCTCCACCGAACCGAGCCACCTGGCCAGGGCAAGAGTTGACTCTTCCTCTCTACACAGAAACAGCATAGGCCAGTGATGGGGTTCATCACCCAACTGGTGCGCAGCGTAGAACGCACGTTTATTTAGGGGGACCGTGGTACTTCAAGATCCTGCCCAAGTACCACTTTAAACATTTATTTATGCCGTGGTGACGTGCAAATTCACCACGCTAGGAAACATTCGCTGAAACGGAGAACGATGACTCAACAGTCATAGACTCGGAGCTACAAAACGTTATGATTGATGGTGACTGGGCAAAGCTGCCTTCAGAAGAGATTTCCTACACCCCACAGATGGTGTGGACGTGGGTGGCAGATGCAGAACGGACTTGTTGCCACGAGTGTGGGACTGGCTTTCTGACCTCAGAGCTAAAAGGGCGCCCGCGAAGACGCCACATCTTAGACGTGGGTTCACCAAGGAGGGCAGGTCTTCTCAGGCCTGTTAACACGGAGAGTGACGAAAACCAAATGAGAGGAAAAGGAAAGAATAAATTATTTGACATCAGAGTTCTCCGTGTGCGTGGCCTGACCTTTGCCCCACTGAGAAACTAAAATACATATCATTCTGTGAATTCTTACACATATTTAAAGTGTGAAATATTTATATACAAAAAATAATGGTTAGATGCTTAACTCATATCCTCTGATGATATTATGTATTAGATCAGTCTGTAAAATTTCCTGGAATATTAATATTATTTATCCACTGCTTTATACGTATTGTAAACATCTTTTTCTTAATGAAACATCAACAAACTATAACCCTATTTTTGGTACATAAGGGTTCATGAGAACACAGCTCTACCCAGTCACTTGTACCTTATTTGTGAGTGTTTTCAAACCGTAAAAATTGACTTTGGTTCCCACACAAAACATACTGTGGGCAAATTCTGAAATACTTAGTCTCTTGCCCTTTAAAGGAAAAAATATCTTAACCCTAACCAGGGTATCATACTTGGTTTTGAGTGTCATTTGGGACCAATTGGCATGAAGAAAACTGTAAATTAGTTTTTTATATAGTTATATATATCGTTCATTTTCTTTATGGCTTCTGCGCTTTCTTTAGATGATGAAGGCCTACCCAAATGTGATTGCCTACATATTATTGATAATTATATTCCGATATACTGTATTCATCTGGTGCTATAAATATGCAGTGTGGGCTAGCTTTTCTTTTAAGGGTATTCCCCGCACTAGGATTTTATACATACATAATTCATCAACCCCACTTCATGTATATTCATATTTCATGCTGCACACACACACATAAAGTCATTACTGCATACTCTATTACCAATCCTGATACCTCGGAGAAAGAAAAATTGACTAACTGAATAAAGATTACAGGGAACATTTAAAACCGCCATTAGTTGCAAAAAAACTGATCATTTGCATAAGGAAAAATATGCATATACACGTATATGACTCAGATAATAGAGAAGCAGCAAGACGACTAGATCAGAGATGAACGTAAACAGTTTGCTCGTGTTTTTCCACTCTGCCGTAATCAAGTTCTATGTACAATGCAGATAATATTTATTGCCATGTCACTTTAAAAGTATTAAACCTCTGGGAATTCACTTATATCTAAGAGCCTACAGGTGAGCAAAGGAAAAGAAACTAATAAAGATGACTCTCTGGGCCTGGGAAATTAATAGCAATTTTATATTGTATTAATAGAATTTTTTTTTAGAATGGAATCGTACTCTGAAAACAATTTTTATCTAAATTCCCATTGGTTCTATAGAAACCCTAGTAACATATCCTGAAGTGTATATGGATAACAGAAAATGCAAAATGGCTAAGTTAGCACTAAAAATGTAGAATGAACAGAGCTAAATGTTCAATAATTATTTTACAAAGCCATATCCTATATGTGTACGTGTATACATAGTTATAATATGCATTCATTAAGATATATGTGTACATATACCCATGCATGTGAATATAAGTATAATCAATTTGTAACATATGCTTTGTGGTTTTTACCCTTAAAATAGCTAAGCATTCTACTTTCTTTTCCAAAAATCATATTACACAGTCATTCACGTGCTTTCAAGGACTCTGCATCAGGCTCAGCAGCTCCTCCAGGTTGTCATGGCAATAGCAAAGTGTAATTAATTGCAACACTCTGAAGCAGGGTGGCTGCCTCCTGCCTCCTTGCTTTGCTAACACAACCTGTCTCCCCCCCGGGAGCACCATCTCCTCGCGTTGTGGGAGAGCAATTTGCGTGCTGGTTCCATCCTCATGTGGGGGACCAGCAGAGGTGACATCCACCTTCCGCTGGGGACGGTGGGGTCAGGGACTGTCCATTACCAAGTATTTAAATGTTCACCGAACTATCCCCAGCAGCCTGACAGAGCAGCTTTCTGCATGGAGGATCCAGGAACGGTCGCCATGGTTTGGGAGACGAATAACAAAAAGTGAACTCAACGTGGAAAGAGAGAGACACAGAGAGAGACAGAGCGATTCAGAGGCAGAGACAAAGAGGAGAAGAGACAGAAAAAGACTCAGAGATGTACAGAAATGTAGAGACATAGAGACACAGACAGACACGTGGAGAGAGAGACAGACGCACAGACACACAAAGAGGCAAGGAGAGAGACCCGGACAGAATCTCTCCAAGCTGAAAACTATAAATTCACTGGATTCACGCCTGGCTCCATCTGGTGGCTCCTGAAATGCTCCTTATGGTCCTCGTTTCTCAACGTCCCTGCACGTTCTCCCCACGTTGGCCCGCGTTTTAGGCAGGCTCTTCTTTGGCGGCTGTGTGACTGCCTGTAGCCTAGTATCCTCAAACTCAGCCACGCGGGTGCGAGGACAGCCTTGAAGTTCTCAAGTTCCCCAAGCACCCAGGACTTTGCTCAGATGGGCCAACCCCAGTCAGATGCTTGATTCTGTGCCAAGCCTAGAAGATGTACTTTCTTTGGTCAAAGGCGAGCTCTCCGGTGAGAACCACTGGGTCTCGTTTTAGGTGGTACCCAATGAAAACCCACATCTCCGTTGGAAGATAGAGGGGCGTGGATGCTTGGCAGGCAGCAACACCCGATGACCTGCGTGGATGAGAGCATGGGATTGGACAACATCCACCGTTGACCTGGTCTTTCCTTCCGACTCATCCCCGCCCCGGGGAAAATCTGGAATGCCACGTGAGGCTGCCTTCTCACTGAGCTTGGGAGGAGGTTCCACCAGACTCAGGTCTGAGGGCACCTGCCATAGGCTCTCCGCCGTTCCTCGACCACCCGCTACCTTCCAGCTCTCGGTAATAATTCAGGTATAAAGCATACTTTCCACAATACTAGTTCTCTTCATCTGTTTGGGCTGCTCTCACAGGATACCACACATGGTGGAGGCTTGTAATTTATGTCTCACAGTCCGGGAAGCTGGAAGTTCAAGGTCAAGGGAACAACAAACTGAGTGTGGGTTGAGGGTCCACTTCCTTGTTTGTAGATGGCCAACTTCCCTTGTTAGGTTCTCACAGGGTGGGCAAGGCAAGGGGGCTCAGAGGCTCTGTAACCACATTCTCGACGGCTGCACACCCATGGCTGGATCACCTCCGAGAACCCACCCCCTCATACCATCCCTTGGGGAGTTAGGGTCGAACATGCATTTTACTCAGTCTATAGTGCTATTTTCTTTTGCAAACTCTCTATAAATTTAACTAATGAACAGTAAATGTACCTATCTAATTTATCATTCCTCCATGATGAACATCCAACCAAATTCCATTTCAATAAAATGGTTACTAAAACAGCCATTGGTTCTAGTAGTTATATCATTAAATATCTGACCTATCAGGAAATACTCTAGAGTTTTAAAATAAGGAGGATTACCTGGCTGGTGTAGCTCAGTGGATTGTGCTCCGGCCTATGAACCAAAGGATCGCGGTTCGATTCCCAGTCAGGGCACATGCCTGGGTTGCAGGCCAGTTCCCAACAGGGGACACACGAGGGGCAACCACACATTGATATTTCTCTCCCTCTCTCCTTCCCTTCCCCTCTAAAGATAAAGAAATAAAATCTTTAAAAAATAAAATAAGGAGGATTAGTAAATCTTTCATCATCGTATGTCAGACTTCACAGGTTTTTCTTATGTTAAAAACAAAATTATGGAAAAAGTATGATAACCCATCACTGTGGAATGCAAGTGTGGGCCCGATTATATTTTCTTCCGTAGCACACAAGGTAGTTTTCTCCCATTACCTATGGTTTGTTTTGTTTGTTCATTGTTCTCTTTACCTGCATCCCCTTGAATGGGAGGTCCGCAGGGGTGGTCGTGTGTGACATTTTCATTCACTGATGTACCCCTGTTTCTGTAACAGTGTTGGGGTCAGTCTACAGGGCTGGCTTTGTTCCCGGAATGAGTGAACAGGTCAGTAAAAGAAAAAAGAAAGCTAATGAAAAGTGTTTTAGCCCAGAGTCGTTGTATTTCCAACACAACTTCAAGATATTCATGACTAGGTCAATGCACAAAGGATGGTTCAGTTTCACTGGCTCCTATGCGTTTGTTTAAAATTTAGGTCAACATAGTAGGAAGGTACAAAAAAAAGAAAAAATCCTGCAAAGGTGACTGAACGGGATGAGTCATAAACAACCTCTGAGTGAAATGGCAATTGCTAAAGGAGGGGGCTTGTTGGATAATTAGTGGCTTTCAGCAAATGGACTTTACCACAAACTATTTCCATATCTTTCCGAAATTACATTTTGTATGTTTTTTAGGTAAAAAAGGGCTTCATTTTTAAAGTGTAAATTTACAACGTTTGATCATGCTGAGATGTTATTTATCACGCCCTCAGATGTGAAAACTGCAGGCAGAGTTTGCCTTCGGGGTTTGACAACTGGGAGACTTTGGGAATCAAAACGCCTTCCATTCTGGCAACAGCCGAGTGAATTATGAGACATTTCCAAACCAAACAAAACAAAACAAAAAATCCAGTGAGAATTAAAGTGATTACCATAAGCTTCGTCACTCCAGCACAACTGAATATGAACCTTAATGTTTCCAGAGAAACAGGTTATGCTGCTTTACAAGGAGAATTCAACGTTTCATTACGCAGATGCTTCTATGAACTATTATCCTCTTTGAACTACGTTACTGTCATCTTACAGCCGCTCACCATTTAAGCAACGGATTGCCTATGATTCAATATATTCACGTCACAGAAGCAACCGTTTTCATAAACTGTAGATATTTGGGGAAGACGCTAAAAAAAAAAAATGCTTCCTTGATAACGAGACCCTGCGAGTTGGTGCTTTAGTCACTCAGCACACCTTTGTGACTCTCAAATCATATTTGTGATTGGGAAAAGAAAAAAAAAAACTGAATGGACCCTGCTGAACACTTTCTACGCACGGTGTGGTCGAGAATTTCGAAATATTTGTTCAGAAGTCGCTTTTCTCCTTTATGTCACGGATGTTGGTGAATTTTGTTTCCAGACACAGAGGCAGGTGCGGAATGAGTAAGGTACCTTAGGTCACAGCCACTAACTCCGTTCTTATCAAGTTCATGACTAAAAGCACGGTCTTCATAAAATACAGAAATGTAGAAGAGGAGTTTAAATGGATCAAGCAATTAATAGCAAGTTAAATAATTGCCAAAGCCTATGAATGTTAAATACCATAATTTGTTAAATAAAAAAACAAACTTTTTACGTAAAAAAACTGTAAGCCACTTAAAATATTCCAATGGCAAAAGAAGAGGGAAGTAAATGGTGAATATATGTGGGAGAGAACTGTTTTCCTTTTTAATTTTTTGTCCTTTTCTTTTACTACTTACAACAGGCTGATTTGACATTCCTCTTTACATTTAATTAATAAATATGACTTTTTATGATGAGGCCCCACTTGGCCATCGTTGGACACAGCACTGCCACTTTGGATAAGGAAGAACTAAATGAGACGGCATGACCATGGCGCCCGAAGTCATTTACAAAGTAAAAACCAGACATGCTACCAATGAGGACACCACTGGGAAAGAAGGAGCGAAATGTGGGAACCAAACCTCCCACAGCACTGAGGCGTGATCTGCACTACCAGAGCCCTGCGATTTTATTCCTGCACCCTCTCGGTTTGGCAAGCGAACCGACGGAAGTAACAGGAGAAGAGGAAGACGCTGAAGGTGCTCGGACACCCTGGCCACGAAGACGAAGGATCTGCTCCAGGTGGGGGAAGACCGCTGCAGTAGGGCTGCAGGCAAAGCCCTCAGGGGCGGGCCCTGGTGAGGGAGCAGGCAGGGATGGCCACAGCTGCCTATCACGCATTATGTGGAAATTTCAGTGACCTGTGATGAATAACCGTAACACTACAGAACACGTGATTATGCTTAACACATGATATATAGTATATTTATAATGTGTGATATATAAGCATATAATATATAACAGTGTAAGCATGTACCATAAATATAACTTGTTATAAATATTAATAAACATAATATGATGCATATAATGCATCTTAGATAGTGTTGCAATATATGCAATACATAGATACGCATACTCTTAAATCTTCACTTTCTTCCCCAATATTCTCTCACTCTTTATTAGTTTTACAAAGCAAAACCTATTAATCCTTGTTTACTCTTGGCGATTTGGGTTAACACCATTTTTCATTAAACAGACAACACAAAATGTATGTTTCTCACTTTTTTTTGTTATAATAAAATATTTTTTAACATGTGGACCAGGAACTGAATTGAATCTCCTAAAAGTGAAATATCTACGATAAAGGCAGAGGACTATTGACTAAACCTAAACCTGAAACTTTGGTGGTCATGTTTCATACCAGTGATGGTGTTACAGAACAGCCCTGGGGTGCATGTGTGTGAATGATACAGTATTACCCCAAAAATCCCCCATTTTCTCTGGGGGGTCGCCCCCACCGTACTAGGTTCACCGTGCCTGCTGCCAGGGGACAGACGTCTCTCAATGCCAGAGTTTGGTGAAAAGGAAAAGAATTATTTATTTAAAAGCTGTACAGACTTAGAGTAATGAGTTAATGTCTTCATTAAAATACTAAATTCCTTTTGATACCCACACACGTGCACAGTCCTTCCTTCTCCTTCTGCCCAGTCTGGGGCACTGTATCTCAGGAAAAGCAGTAGAAGTCCATGATTTGGGCTCCCAGCACCATCAGCTGTGTCCGCACCACAATCTCCAGTTAATCCAAAGCCATGTGGCACCTTCTCAGGGCCCACCAGCAAGAGTCCTTTCACCCCTTTTCTTCCAGGCAAAGTCTGTCCTGCTTTCTAAGCCATGTGGCAAAAGGGAGCACCCCAAAGCCGTGTGGTCTTGACTCTCGCCAAAGCTGCATGGTTCTCCCCTGGTATGGCTGTCACATCTGGGTTTAAATCCCTGCACAAATCTTCCTCTGCATCCCCATTTCCAACTCCTACAATCAATTACACCGGCCAGCACTCCCGTATCCTTCCAGCTTTTCCGGGCTGCCATAGTAAGTCTGGGCAGGTGTGACCCCATGGCGTGGAGCCAATCATCTCCAAGCTCTCATGTAGGCACTGTAACCAGGGGGAGCTCCCTCTCAGTTACATCTTGGGTGGAAGTTGCTTCCATCCCCCTGGCTCAAAGCATGGCCACAACTACTTAACATATCCATGAAACCAGTTAAAGGTCATAGATATGTTACATGACCGTGCCAGAGGTTAGCTGCAAAGCTGTTGCTATGCAACACAGCTCCCAATGGCCCTGCTCCATGTGTCCCTTCCCCCAGCTCAGACTGGCAGGGGTGAGGACATCCTATATATATTTTTTTCTAATATTTCCTTGAGTTCTGGACCCCATTCCAAATCCCTATTCCGGGCCCCTCTCTTGGCTGCACCCTGTTACAATGGGGGACTCAAGAGTCAAAAAATTCTTAGTTCTACGTAATCATGAATGAGCTTAGGCATGAATGCATGTAAAAAGCTATTGCTTCAGGAACTGAAAGTGTGGCCTACCCTGCCTCCAGGAGACCACCAGCAAGTCAACCTTTGTGCTGCAGAAGAGACCATGGGCAATCGGCACCCTAGCAATTGCATTCCAGGGAGAGACAGCCACCGCCCAGAACACAGATAAAGAAGATCGCCGGTCAGGGGAGGAATGGGTGCTAGGGAAATTGCCAGACTGAAGCTTTCTTGTGATGAACCTCTTTCGTGAGTTCCAAATCCCTTCCCTCCACTTTTCCCTCCTTATAAAAAAGGCTGGCTTGAAAGGAAGCCCAAGACGGCCTGTTGGGCTACTCACCTGCCGTCTTCTCCCATCACTGGCATCTGAAGAAAGCGCCTACAGAGATTTGCTCAACACATCACTCTGCTTACTGCTTCTGGTGCGGACGGGCAGCATGAACTCCAGCTCTTCCGGTTTCAAAAGTTCCTTTAAGCTCCCCAAAGAAAGTAATCAGCTTACATGTCCAGACCTGTAAAAACAAAAGCCTATGAAATAAGTTGCTTTGGCCAAGATGCTATTATCAAGCAAATTACTTTAACCTATGAAGGACGTGATACAATACATTATTTTGAAGCTAAACCGTGTTGGAGAATTAGCTACTTTCCGTGGGTCCCAGAGAAGAATAGTTTCTCGTGTTGAGTGGACTGAAGTAAGAATCCCACATAATGAAGTTTTTTTTTTTTTTTTTTTTTTGTCTAATGTGGCTAATGGTGATCCAGACATGAATTTCTGCTAAAAAAAATAAAAAGAGAGAGAGAGAGAGAGAACAACTTGGACCTTTGCAAGGGTAGAGATCTCTTCAAAAGCATTAATGTCCTGAGGAACAGAAAAATAACATCCAAGTTGAAAGCTGAAACATGAATAAACAGGGAAAGTAGTAAAATGGTACAAACTCTGAAAAACGCCTGTTGAAATTAGGGACAGCTGCTTTCACAGCTCAGTTCGCCAGGTTACAGTGGGTCGTCTGAGGGAGCTGGGATGGCGTTTCCAACGGGGTGCATTTCCAGGGGTGGGGATTATCACATTTATGGAACCATCATGTTCTCTGCAAATCCAGTGTAATCCCTCTGTCTACAGGCCATTCTCAACTCACCAAGGATCTCGCCTTTTGGCAGGGAAATGTGCAAGTGTGTGCTCTTCTAAAACAAAGTGGATTTGGGAGGCCTGCGTGACAGGCCTTACCACATCACACACCTCAAGAAACCTCACAGGAGGGTCTGAAATGAAAGCTTAGGAACTCAAAGCAGCTCTTGGCCCCAGGGCAGAGCCAGCTTATTCTGTTCCTTCACTGACCCTGTCCATTGCCTCCTTGCTTCCATGATAATAACACCACTTTGGAGTGTCAGGTAACTTCCTTTTTTTCCTAAGACCCTGGGGCGCAAGCCCAGACCACTAAGCTCCTCACGGTTATTTTCATCCTGGTCATTGTTCACCGTTAACTGTCCGGCACCTACCCTTGTAAAAGAAGTTTGAGTCTATCGGTTTGCCTGTTATCCAGTTTCTCAACTTCCCCGGTGTGGCCTTCTCCGGCCTCCCTGATCCATCACCCTCGGATTCCCTTTAACACCTGCGCTCGTGATTGTAACGTATGAAATAAGGTGCAAAACTGCCACTTTCTGGAACACTTCTCAATTTGTGGAGATTCTGCTTCCTGGCATCGGTTGTCAGTTTGGCTCAAAGAAGCTCACCAAAAAGTCTCTACAGGTTGGGATGTTTCTTATGCTGCCAAAAAAGAAAAAGAAAAAGAATCATCGTTATTACTTCTGAGTTTAGAAATTTAGTGTAACCACAGAAGGAATAAAGACACATGTCTTCTAAACCATTTTTTGTTAGTTTTTGGTGTGTATCGGTTTATATATTATTACCTTCCTAATCAAAGTAGCAATGATTTCAGGATGCGAATTTCCAGAAGGCAATGCTACTGAAGAGCGGTGTGTTAATTGGATCATTCTCCTCTTTGAGGAAAAATGTGTAGTACAGTGAATTATGCTGCTATAAATTAACAGAATTTGAAGCGGAAAGAAATAATGCATATTTTGCATATATACATATGATCTCCATGAAAATGAGCTAAGGTTTAACTATAGACGTGCTTCTCTGATTTAAAATTAATTCGGGTAAAAGGGTGTGGCCTGATAGCTCCCTGGCTTGCACACCGACTGATGTCAGGAATCCAGGGACCCGTAGTTGTCTTTCAGGGAGAGTCCGGGGCAGCCAGCACCCATGGGTCCATTTCGTCAGCAGGCTCAGAGACAGGATACCATGACAATTTAGAGTGTTCTCTTTTTAGAAAGCACGTTCTCTCGGAAACGGTTTATTCTGAAACAGGGCCCTTTCCCTGCGTTTGAAGAAACGGCCAACGCCAGTGACGCTGGTTGCGGATGGACTGGTGTGGGTTTGCAGGAGGATGAATGTCAGGTCCTTCGCTTCCATTTCGGATTCCACGTAGGATGTTACATGCGATCCTATCACCCCCAGAGCGGCAGGCAGGGTAAGAACCAGCTCATGGGCTTGGATAATGTTCTGAAATGAAGCCCCAAGCCTGAAGATCACTTCCTTCTTTCGCCCCCCAGGTCTGAGGTTGAATGCGGGAGAGGGAGGGAAGGAGAGAGCCAGAGGCAGGGAGGAAGAACAGGGGCTGAGAGCTGTTAATGGTCCCTTTGTCCCTGGGGGACGCGGGGAGCCCTGAACTCCCACAGGGCAGAGGATTAAGCTGAGGGGTGGGGGCGGGCAGACCGCTGGGAGCCCAGCCAGAGCCGGAGTGCAGTTCACGCTTCTGTGTTCCCTCGTTTCAGGGGTCAGTTCTTCTCCCTGGGGACGGCGAACCGCAGTAGATAAAGAGCCTTTGTCACAGCGATATGAAGGGCCACTGTGCTCGGGAAAAGGACGCCGAAATTGGGAGACTCTTCCTTTTTCCTGATCGGAGCCCTCCACGTGGAAGTTTGCGGTGCTGCAATGCGTAGCTCTCTGAGGAAGAACGAGGCATCCCCAGAACCCCCTCAATCTGGGCCCGCTCTCTGCACAAAAAAATCTCTTTAAAAGCAAACTCAGAGGCAACATGCACGGGGCTGCGTGTTTCAAAGCCAAGAGCATATGTATAGTCTACATATTATACATATATTCTATAGAATATATATAGTCTGTATACACACACACATACATACATGTAAAGCCCTCAAAAGTTTTCAAGACCCACCTTTTACAGAATAAATTCCCGCAGAAAATTTAGAGTAAATGTGAATTGTAAATGGTGGTTCTAATTGTATTTGGCTTTATTCGAACTATCTTAAGTACCTGAAAATAGGTTCACTTAACTTTATGCTAAAAATGATCTTAATTTTGAGTAGAAAAAACATGTATTTTTTTATTTATTTTAGTGTCACCCGAAGACACCCTTTTGAGGTTTTTAGAGAGAGAGACGGGGAGACACAGAGAGAGGAACACCAATATGAGAGAGAAACATGGATTGGCTGCCGCCCATACGCAGCCCAACCGGGGCTCGAACCTGCAGCCAAGGTGTGTGTCCTGACCGGAAATAGAATCTACAACCTTTCCATTCTACAGCGACACCCAACCAACTGAGCCACACCGGCCAGGGCCAGAAAAACGTTTTTAATATTAAAATAAATATAATCTCATAGCAAAAAACAAAGGAGGCTTATATTTGTTGTTTAAAACATCAAGACTAGAAACAGTTCTTACGTAGAACAAATTGGAAGGCCCTCTGTTCTTTATTATGATTCTCCTAGCAACGCCGAAGGAAGAAACACTTTAAATAATAATTTAAATAAGGATTTTTACTCGTTCCTTGTTTGTTTCTTATAAAAATGATTGAATGTGCAGGCTGGATGGCATGTCATGAATTTCATCGGGAAAAGCTGATTCATTGGAAACTAAGGAATCTGTATTAGTCGTGTATAATGCGCACCCACGTTTTTGGCCCGAATTTTCAGGAAAAAAAAATCTTTCGTTTTAATTTTTTAACTCCATTTTTAATTTATTTATATTTAGAAACAAAACCAACTATCATATTCCAGGATATTATTTTGCCTACAGATATCGTGATTGCTTTGTACAGTTATACTTTTAATGTATAAGTGTAAATAAAAGAACTAAAAAACACTTGTATAGATACAGAATAGTGCTGCCCATGTGTAATGCACATCCTTATTTTTCCCTCAAAAATCTGGGCAAAAAAGTGCTCATATACATGGCAAAATACAGTAGTATTTGTCAAGTAAGACTTGTGTTTCTCTACGTCCAGTCCCCATCCTCATGGGGTTGGACAGGTGTCTCGGGGCCGCGGCTTTCCTTCCGTCTTCTCCACCCTTGGGGGTTGTGAGGTAGGGACCAGGCACTGCTCCAGGACCCTCATCCTCTCCCTTCTGCCTCTCAGGAGACACATTCAAGAGAGGTGTCGAGACTGTCACCGCACGGATGTCCTTCTCTTCTTCTGCAACGCTCTCAGCATTAAGCTCATCACCTCTCTAGGGCAGACATGGGGAAGACCTTCACACCTTTTTAAAAGTCTTAATGTCACCTTCCCCTTCTTGCCTGTGATTCCCTGTGTCTCACCCTCTCATCCCTCTGCTTTCTAAAATAAATGTAGTTTAATTAAAACATTTTTTAAAGTGAGGATTTGCACATTGCCTTCCCTCTGTCCCATGCGTAGTCTCCCCAACTCTTAAAACGGGCCCGCACTATTCTTTAAAACCCAGGTGTGGTCTGACCTCACGGAAAAGTTCTGAGCTGTAGGTATGGCTATCTACATATTCCATCGGGGGTTACAGCGCGTCTCCAATGGCTTTTAAACTTCAAATCCAAAAGGTCGAAAAGCACCACGGGAAATGGTGTGCTTGAATACAAAGCACTTCCTCTTCACCTCTGTGTAGAAAGACCATTAAGATTCAGAGTTAAAATGGGCAATTTACAATTACATGTACGTTTTGTTCTTCCAGCTGATTTCATGATTACCTGATCATATGCCTCCATACGTAAATGTGGGATGTTAGAGGGCGCTGCCGAGTTTCCTTCATTATAGCTGCAATTACATCTCTGATGATGTTCTGTACACCAGGTGTGCGTTATTTCTTAATGGAAGAGTGTTGGAATCGATGGGGTTTTCTGGACAAGAGTGCATTCGTACGATACTAGATTAGACTTACAGAATAGACACCTTGTAGTACTTGTCTGATTCCACCATTAAACACAATTGATCAGTAATTTAATGTTCATATGTATTTGTGTATATATCATATATGAAGAGATGCATACGTTATGTACAGAGGGATATTGATCAAATATGTGTATATATATACACATTTATACAGCATAGATATATAGGTATATATTGGTGGATGAGAGAGTGAGGGTTTGAAGCAATAGAAGATTATACACACACACACACACACACACACATATAATTATAAGGAATTGATTTATGTAGCTGGGGTGGCTAACAACATAGCTGGTGTCAAGTTCCTAGACATTTACCACAGGGGGAGAGCTACATGGCAGGCAGCCTGCCGCTAAAGGGCCTGGATAGTGCTGTTGCCCGTGATCCTCAGGGAAAAAAAAAAAAGTAGGAAAAAATAGGTGATCAGGAACATTAACCAGAGGTGCCATCTGTTTATAAAGTTTGCTTTTGCTTTTTTATTTTTTTTTTTTGTTTACCTTTTCATGAACTATATTCACCAGCAAGTCAGACCTTCCCAAATGCTCAAGCCAAAAGAGCAACTCCGAAATCACGGTGAACTGTTTGGTCCAAAGGCATTTCTGGGCTCCTTGGCATATCTGCACTGTAATGGACGTGTTCCCTTCAGCTTGGACGCCCAGCTGTGGGGAAAGGGCTCCCTTGAAGACTGAACCCTGAGTCACAGAAGAACCAAAAGCACGCATAAAATTAACTATTTTAGTCAGCATTCTCTGGCTCCAGCTCAAACGCCGACGGACTCTAAAATCCATAGCCAAGAGAGACCATGTACCTCCTTCCTGTTTTTTTCCAATTTGTATTCCATTTCATCCTTCATTCTGCTCGTTCAATCTCTCTTTTCATTCTCTTTACCCCACTTCAAGGCTTTGATCTGTGTTAGGGTGAAACAAAAAGAAATTTCAGGGAGAGCAGAAAGCACTGAAGATGCTGGAAAGCAAATGATAATTTATCTTCACTTTCCTGGAACACGAATAGCAATTAGATGTCCCCAAGCCAGGGTGCAGTGCCTCTAGGTCGTTGGCCGTGGAAATCTAGACGGAAGATTGGACACCCTCCCTGTCTCCATACTTTCTGTTTAGTGATTCCACGTAAGTACAGCTTGCCTGTTTCTCTCTGTGCTTGGCATGAAGGGCAGACACTGCACAGACACTGTATCAATTGATTGGATTCACCAATGCTGATGAGTGATTACAACTGCCCTACGGGATCATTACTGAACAGACCAACCATTTTCCCTAAGACGTAGGCTTATTTTTCAACGAGATCCAAATGTTCTATGTACCCAAGTAAGTGTGGGAACATTAGGACCACCAATTTGCTTCTGGACAACCTACGTGGGAAAGTCAACGTTTGTAACTAATTGCTCGTCAGTGGTTCTGTAATTTGGCAACATTTCTTAAGAAGTCCCTCACAAACACACCAGTGACCCACGCCGGCTTCCCGTGGGGAACCATTCAGCCATCTCCTAAAAACGGTTCCGCGCACAATGCGAGAGGCGGGTTGCTGGAACGTAACATGGGTGGTTAGCTTGTTCACTGTCATCCCCAGTCACTTTCAAGTGCCAACAAGCACCTGTCAACGGAAGAGTTCACCTGTAAAAGGGTGACAGGTCTCTCAGCATCTGATTCAGGAGACGGTGGTGGGGAGACAGGCCGACATCTGCCGTAACACGGGGCCCTAGATGGGGTGGCCGAAACCACGGACATCTCTTCCTCCCCGTCCTGGAGGCTGGAGTCTGAGACCCAGGGGTGGGCAGGGCTGGCTCCCCCTGAGGCCTCTCTCCTGGGCGTGGGGACGGCCGTCCTCCCCCTGTGTCCTCACATGGGCATCCCTCTGGGTGTGTCTGTGTCCCCATCTCCTCTTCTTATAGGAACCCCAGTCCTGTGGGATCAGGGTCACCCTAGTGACCCCATTTTTACCTTCATCACCTCCTTAAAGACTCTTCTCCAAATTTGGAAACAGCCTAGGGGTTAGGACTCCAAAATCTGAAATTTGGCAGGATGGGGGGAGCTGTACATTTCAGCCCATACTACTAACCAATGGCTAAAAAAAAAATGTTAGTGGATATCCTGATTTTGTAAATCTGCCGCAAAAGGGGTGCTAGTTCATATTTTACCGGGGTGTCCTTTGTCATTAACGCGCAAGATGTCAACACAGAATTTAGATAAGATTTCAAAGCCGGGCTGTACGAGAAAATCTATTTGTTTGAATTGCCTGACCGTTATTTCCTATCTGATACCCATGCTGGAGCGAAAGTAGGTTCCCAGTCGTGAGTTCATGAACGCAGGGTTTATTCTTGTATTATTATTCCTTAATTAGTGTACTCTTTTCCGTACAACTGTAAAGCTCCTTTTGCCTGACCCTGGGTGGATGCGTGTGTGTGTGTGTGTGTGTGTGTGTGTGTGTGTGTGTGTTTTCTCACATACACATATACTCTTAAGAATCTACATAAAACCCATGTAGCTTCTACACTAAAATAATTAGTGCCTCTTTCCTTGTTAGTGAGGCACCTAGGTGTTTGAAATTGGCATTCACCCCTGCGTACACATTATGCCAAAGGCTTCTGTCCCTTGTTACTCCCTTCTGAGAACTCGTAAAATAATTTGAAGCGTAATGACATTTGATAGGAAGAGTCTAACCATATGCCGTTGAAAGGCAATTGTGAGGAGTTAAAATCCAGCCAGCTGCATCTCCTTGGGCTTAACTCATGGACTTAAAGTCCAAGTTCAGAAAATGTGATATATGAAAGGAATGTTTCTCAAAATGTTTTCAGATGTTCCTCAGCATTGCCCGAAAAAAAAAAAAAATCGTGTCTGGGAATCAAAAAGGCCTGCGAAACACGGGTTGCAGCGGTGACCATCAGCAGACCTGCTGTTTTTGACATGCACGCTCGGAGCTTCCTTGCCCGAAAGCACCCTGGCTCATCGAGGACGGGCTATGGGGTGGGTTGTTTCCACCGCCTGTTCATCCCATTTTTCCCCTTCGTGTTCCTGCTGGGACAAGGTTCTGTGAAACCCATGTGGAAGCTCTTGCACAGCTTCTGTTTTCTTGGTGCCCGCTCATCACATGCTGCCTTGCACCTTGGGGTCATACACGGGCAACGGATGTGCAAAAATGAAAACGCCGTGCCCAGAGGCAGCCACCGCAGGGGAAGTGGCCGCGGCGTGCATGCCATCGGAAAACTGTCTCGGAAGTGTTTGCGTGCCCTTTGCCCTTGCTCACACCTTCCACGGTGGTCCTGGGAACGTACTGAGAAAGGCTTTCTCCGCGTGGGCGCATGGCCGCTTGCCCTGCTGCTCTGCTAGGGAGCGTGACTCCCGCTTTCTCCATCCATGTAGAGCGGGACGTCGATCGCAGCACAGGCAGACACCGTCGGCCGTATTCCCAAGCGTGAACCGTCCGCTGGGGCTGCGAATGCTCCTCCACGTCTCATAATTACCCAAGAGTAGAATCGATCATTTACCCCAATGTTGCCACATGACAGTAAGAAAAAAAGGAAAATACGTGTCACATGAATTATCTCATTTGTACTGATGAGCAAAAGGAGCTGGAATAAGTGTAGCTAATTGAGGTGCGGCAAATTACTAGCATTATACTTGCTTTGTGAGGATAAATTTAGATTTTTTATGGAAGGCAGCTACGTATGCAGATTTCTTCCAATTAACCTGAACTTCCAGTCCTGAAATTAGTCTAATCAAAGAAAAATCATCTCGGCGTAGCACACATAAATGCCTTATCTTCTAATTTAAACCATAATCATCTCTGGGCTTTTGCATACTGACATGAAGTTAATCAAACTGAGCAATCTCTAAGAATGTATGTGTCTATAAATATTAAATATTAACGGCATATGCTTGATGCTTCATTCCTTAGAAGTAAATTTCATAAATACCTACCTCTTGGTGTACAGTTGTGAGTAGCTAGCTATTTTCCTTTCATTATGAATAGCCTCCATTTTACATGTACTGTATTTGACATATTTTGTATGCTCAACACAATCCAACATTCATGAAGGAGAGTGGATCCAATATTGTACGGAATGAAAAATGAAAGCAGATCAGCATAACGCAGAACCACACTTCCCAGCCACATTGCTAAATGCGCTTTCATCTCAAGTCTAGAATGGTCATGGAATACCTCAACCAGAATCTGTAATTTTGATCTGTGTCTTGACAACCAAATGCGACATTCAAGGAGTTGGATTGGAGAAAATCATTCATTGTTACTGTTAGAAAGGTGTGATTAAAATCTTCTAATGATTTTATGACGCAGCATTCTTGAAATTGCATTTGAGCCATACCATTAAATTGCAACAGGAGTTGGCTCTTTGGTTCCAAGTTTGTTCTCATCCACCTGAGCACGCTCAGAGTGGAGCTTCTTTGCACTTCTTGGTCAATGAGAAACATAGTGTCTGAAGGTCACCGACTATCTAATTGGGCTCTGCTGGAGGTAAGTTGGTTTTCATGAATCTTTTTAAGCCACAAAGAATAAATCCAGGTGCTCACGGATACGAGCTACACGTTGCTTTGGAGAAACACCCTCTCAAGGTTTCTAAAACACGGGACGTTTTCTGATATTGTTCAGTGCGTATTTAACATGTAAGCACGTAAGAGGACTGGAGAATCTCTCGGCTTGGCAAAGGGTGGGTTCCATGGTCTGCACCCCTAAATTTCCATCAGGGGCGACGTCAGGCTGGATCACAATACAGCCACCTCTGTGTTTTAGTACTCATTTGATTTATTTAAATTAAGAGGATTGAAGAAAGGTTCCTTTGTAACTTTATGTATTTCCTGGCTTATAACTTCACTCTCTGTGCCATGCCTGCATTGATTAATACATCATTTACTCACTCCTTCGTTAATGACTTTTATGGACTCTCACATATCAGTTTCTCCACTTTCAGATGGATCATGACTATCAATGTCATGGCAGCTGCCTTTCAGGTTCAAGTGTTTCTTAACTATGACCTTCACCACTGTGCTTTCTCCCCGAAAAGCATCACTGGAGAATTTCCTACCATTGCTTCTCTCCGTCTGTGTCTAGATTGTGTGCGTTTTGATATGGGCAGAAGTGAAATCATTCAACCTATATATCTACAAACTTTCATTTAGTTATGTTTTGCTGGGTGTGTGTGTGTGTGTGTGTGTGTGTGTGTGTGTGTGTGTGTATCTGACATCTACACTTACCTATACCTGTTTAATCTGTATCTTCAGCGATGTAATAAAACAACCAAACTGCTGTAGGTAGGTGAGAATGTTAGACTCTGGGAAGATTTGTTTTTGTTGTTTACAGTGGCTTGTGTTTTATGTTTATGTCAAAAACAGCAGAGTGACTAAGAAAAGAACCAAGTCCGGTCGACTTTGGGGACTCAATAGTAATGGGAAAAAAGTACAATAAAGATTAAATTTTAAAAATGTCACATTAGCGTTATGGTAGTATCATCCAGAAAACATATAACTTGTGTTCTACTGGTCGATAAATAAGTCATGTTCTTGATGCATTTTGTAAATATGATCTAGTTACTTTAAATCAAGAATTCGAAGTAGCGAATGACAACTTGATATGAATGAATAATATTGGTAGGAGTTTATATCGCAATATTATGGTTTTTATTCCAGGAAATAAGAAAAATATGTGTGTTTAAAAGTGTGATTTTTTCATGCACTAGAAAACATGTGTGAGAATATTTATTTATACACACCATGATGGAAAAATAAAAGCGATTTAAAATTTTAGGCTATATATACAGGTATAGGTCACTGATATTTCTTACTGTGGCAAGCGATTCACAATCATATTCATAATTATTACATTATTTTAAGTAATTTTTAGAATTGTTGGTATGTGATTTAATTATCCATGCTTGGCAAACTGTAGCTCATAGAGTAATAATTTTATGTTTGCCTTTAATATCTGACTTCTGTGGCAATTTTTCCTGTTCCAGTTTTTTTCCTATGTAGTGACTTTGTTTGCCTAGACCCTTATAAAGCACAATTAATGAAGGTGTGCAAGAATCTATGTGACTCTTTGATATTTTCTCCCCCTTTCCACTTCTTTTGTAGGACTTCTTGAAACCCAATTCAATTAAATTTTGCTAAAAGTGGCTTTCAAAACGTGCCCATATCTAAAAGGACAAAAGCAAAAGATTCATTTGTCAAGCTTCATTCCTCACCAGTATTTTGGCTTTTTAAATGGAATTGTTTCCAGAATCACCAAGGGTTTCCTGCTCCATGCTTTCGGTATGACCAATACCATTTCGCCACTATTTAAAAAAATACCAGGACAGCTTGATGCTTCATTGCTGTGATGGATGAAACTTTCATTCACATATGTGACCCCTTCTTTCCTCTCTGTCTATACAATTATAATAGTATCACCACTAGTACCGGTAATGGCCTTTTGGGGACATTTAGATAAGTAAACACAAACAGAAATAAGCAAGACGATTGCACTTGTATCTTCTGTTACATCAACCACTGACAGCATCTCCTCACTTCTGATTGTTAACCTGTCTCCTCCTCATTATGTCCAGGATGCTACTATTGCACTCTTCTTTTCTTCTCTTCTCTT
>PVKU01005308.1:0-125960 GCA_004027475.1 Anoura caudifer | reverse complement strand
CCCAGTTTTCCTCCCATCTCTGTTGGTTCCCCATGCAGCTTTCTTCATTTCACTTATTGTAGCCTTCATTTTTTCATCTAATTTGTGAGCAAAATCAACCAAATCTGTAAGCATCCTGATTACCAGGGTTTTGAATTGTGCATCTGATAGGTTGGCAATCTCTTCATCGCTTAGATAAATTGGCTCTGGGGCTTTGATCCGTTCTCCGGTTTGAGCCATTTCCATTTCTGGGTTTTTTTTTGTTTGTTTGTTTGTTTTATCTAGTCGCGGCTGTTACGTAGTGAGGGGTGGAGCCTCAGGTGTTCCCCAGGGCGGGACAGCCCCGTCGCTGGGAAGTGACGCTGTATGTGGGGGCGGGGTCTGAGAGGAGAAAATGGCGGTTGCTTTACTCTCTCTCAGATTCCAGTTCCCTTCACTGCCTCCCCCTTGCCTGGATTATCCGCATGTGAATGTGGGACCACCCGGTCAGCCAGCCGCCCTGTGCGGCCTCACTGGTTCTGCACAGTTGCTGCCCCGTGTCTGGGGTCTGCTAGCCACCGCCCGTGCACCTGGGGGCTGCCAGCCGCTGCTGCCTGCGTGCGGGGTTCACACCTCCGCTCTTTCCTGCCGCGACTGCGCCCCTCTTACCGGTCTGGACGAATCGTCGTTGGACCTCCAAACAGTTTGATTTTCCGAGATCTGGTTGTTTTCTTGCTCCCAAATCCTTGCCGTCCTTAATTTGGTTGTGAGAAGAGACACAGTGCGTCTGCCTATGCCTCCATCCTGGCCGGAAGCCTAAACTCCTTTTCAAGTTATATAATAAAAGGCTAAAGAAATCCCTCAAGAACAAAGGGTACTTAATGGAATACTTTGTATTGGTGGTCACTACCAATTGCGTTTTGGGCAATTAGTTCAGTGCCATTTGACTATTAAGAGGAAACTGTGCCCAGATACCTGAGGCCAGCCAAGAACTCCATGACAGTGTTGTAGTTGCCCATGTTCCAGCAGCATTTAGCCACATGCACCAAATATGAGAAGACCTCCCGCTTCTCCTCCATGGAGCCCGCCGTGAGGATCAGCCACGTCACCCAGGAGCTCACCTGGAAAATGCAGAGAGGGGCATTGACTGAAACTATGTTCTGGAAGCTTGATTAATATTTTTTTCCACAAAAAAACCTGTTTTTTCTTTTTAAAAGTATCAGTTTAGTATTAGAAAATGAAGGACCCAGCCAAGAGAGTACTAAAGCTCTAAAGGGATTCTGGCAAAATCACTTAAGCTCTCTGTATTCTTTACCTTCATTTCACAGATAAGGAGGTTGAAAGGTAATTCATAAAATCCTGCTTGATACATAAAATTCTATGAAGCTATAAGAAAATAAGGGCTAAGGATAATGATTTTAATATATTTGACTGTTGGACAGCAAGATTGAATGCAATCAGTGCACTCAGCCCATAAATGAAGATACTTATCAATAGTAAAATATATAATATCAAATGAAAAAATACAAAAAATGCATATTTTGAACTATGTTTTACAAATGCATTATCTATTAGGCTCCCCAAATGATTAAACAATAATGAGAAGAACAAATACTTACATAGCACTTACTATGAACCAGTAACTGTTCTAAACATTTACATATGTTAACTCATTTTTCTCTCACAACAATCCTGAGTCAGGGACTATTATTATCTTTGTTTTATAGAGAATAAGACTGAGGGACAGAGGGCCTAAGAGGCTTGCTTAGGGTCCCCAAACAAAGAGGTGGTAAAGCCTGAATTTGAACTTAGGTGCGTGCCCCAGAGGGAGCACTATTAACCACTTGCTAAATGCTTAATGTGTATACACAAACTCTAATGTTCTCCAGCTCCAGGCTTAATTTGTTCTTATGTGATTTGTTTTTTTTTTTACGACACAGACTAGAGTATATTTAATAACAACCCAATACTAAGACCCCCTTTATGATATGCAGCCTCAAAATCCTCTGCTTAATCTCTAAGATTATTTTGCTGCTAGCTCTACTTTGGTTCTTGGACACTAGCGTTCACTTAGGTTACTTTCTCCATTCTGGTTAATGTCTGGGCTGATAAGCTCAATTTTTAACAAACCAAAGCTCTTGTCTTAACCCCACATGGACCATTAGCTGCACTTGGTTCAGCAACAGTGTTGAAATGTGTGGAGGCAATCACTTCCCTGGCCTGAGTGAGAATGAGGCCTGAATACAGAGTTCATGGTGACTCATGACATGACAACTGCAGGAAAAAGAGTTCAAGGTGCATAGCATACTGCTGTAAATGGATAGGAATGAAAGGCATCTATTGCTGGCAGTAACCACAGAGGGCAGTCCAACCCCATTTTCCGGATCAGGAATCTATGGCTCATGGGAGAAGTGACTTTTCTCAGGTCACAATTTTTGTTGATGTTAAAACCCAGTCTGGTGCTCTTTCATCTGCTAAAGGGTGAGTTTCTTTCAACTTGGCATTGGTTAGGTCCTTCTAAGCACTCAGTAAGAGGACAGAGCTGGAGTAAAAGGAAAAGATACTAAGAAGTACCAAAAATGGTGAAAGAAGTGAACAAGGCAGAACAGCAGAGACTGATGCTGAACATCTTTTTCTTCTTCCTATACAGGAACAAATTGGGAAATAGTAGCAATAGGGAGTTTCAGTGATAAAACAGGATTATGCTTTGGTACCAGCCACGAGCACTGCAGTTATAATCTACTTCCTCCCTCTGAAACCCACTGAAACAAAAATACGATGGGCCACTGTCCAGCTGTGGGCTCAGCCCAGTCCAGTGGGCTCTGAGCATGTTCTTCTGCTCTCTACGTGCTTTGGACTTTACTGGGTCCTCATGCAACAGTAGGAGATTGATTTGGCATCAGACCCCTAGGACGAGCCCTAGCCCAGATCATCCTGCAAGGAATTTAGAGCCGCTAGGGAAAAAGATAACCATTCATTCCAATCTCCTAAAACTGCCTGAAGCACACAAATCCCTCTGGGATTTGCAGAGACAACCCTGCCCCTGCAGCTATAAGCAAGCCCTTGCTCACTGTCTCCATGCCTTGCCCCTTCACCTGGTTACCTGGTTAACAGGCTCTGTAGAGAAAGAAATTATTTCACCAATAGAGACTGAGTGTCCCTTGGTGCTTCCGTCCAGTTTTTCCTTTAGTGAGATTTGTTTTTTATGAGCCCTACCCTGCTGTGGGAAGTTACCAGCAAACACTTTGAATCATAAAATCATCAACTCTTTGAGCTAGAAATTCAAACCCATCTCCTTACAAATAAAAATGAAATCATGGAGTATTAAAATGATTCCTTAAAGACGCCCAATCATAAATTTTTGAGACTTCTGGGTATACCTTTCTGTGGCTTTAGCTCCTATTTTTGTTGTTGAAATTGATGGCAAATCATGTCTCTGGAAAGTCATGGTTCTTTCAGGCTATGCTGGTATCACACTGTGACTTATTAGTCCAGTGGTCTGAAAGGGTTAATTCGTCTTTCCCTGAAGAGTCCTGCTCCACAGAGCAGGCGCAGACCACCACGTGGTTTGTGGCTCAATCCCGATCAAGCATCCAGATTTATTTCCTATCAGTCAAATGATTTTCCATATACTTTCCCACAATGCTAGGAAAAAATAACGATACCATATTTCACATGGAAACCTAATTTAAACCAACTGTTCCATCTCCAAGTGTGAGTCCCCAGGGCCTGGCTGTTGAGATTACGTAAGCACTGTTATTATAAACACACACAGCCCCCCCAACATCTGCTTACAAACTTCAGCAACAATACTTACAGCAGCCTAATGTATTTGTAACTTCACAGGCATTAATTAATGGGAGTGTCATTAATTACAAAAAATAAATGAAACAAAAGGAAAACAAGGATTTGGCAATGACTGTAAAACGTTGCCCACGACATAAACTGCAGTCATGTTTACTAAGTGGAAAATGGGATGTGTTGCCAATCCAGAAAGATTTCCAGGATATAAATCACACAGAAAAACACATAAATCGCACACATATAAAGTACTACAACTCAAGCACAGGGTGCATCCCTAAGTGGAAAGGTGTTACATGTGGCAAATTATTTTGCTTTATTTCCATAGTCAGCACAGAATACAGAGAGAATCTGGCCCCCAGCCCAATTGTGTGCTAGTTCTTCCCAGAGGCTTTGTGCTCACCCTGACGATCCTGACCCCTTGGTCCATGCCTACGACTCCTCCACAGTTGCTCCCTCCAGATGTTTTCTTTCCTCCTTCTCTTGCCTTTCTCAGGACTCTTTGGCCTAGCCAAACTGAACAGCTTGCTGTCTCTTCTCACATCAAATACCTTATTGGTATCACACAAGCTCAGTTCAGAAGGAATGTTCTTACTCCATTCAAAATCACCTTTCTCTTGTCCACCATGTGCCCTTACCTTGGCCCACCAGGCTCCTGTCTATTCTCCAACCTTCCCCAGTTCTCCCCCACACCCTGCTTTTTGGAAGGTGACTAAAACTTTTTTTTTCCATCTCAGGGATCTTGTACTGGTTATTCCTTCTAGAAGAAGAAAGCTTAACTTTACCCTCACCCCCGCTGGGATTTAGCTAACACCCATCCTTAAGGCAGAAATGTCTTTAGACGCTGTGCTCAGGACCCCTGCCCTGCAGCCCCATGCAGGCTGATCCAGCCGTGCTCCCCTCTATCAAGTGAGAAGCCAGCAGGATGGAGGGAACACGACTACCAGGTCACTTAGCCCCGTAGACTCAGGACTCCTGAATCCCCTGTCCAAAGGGCCCAAGCCCACTTCTGGGCCTGTTATGGCCTTTTATTTGGATCAGTGCTCCTGAAGGTGGATCATAACTCTACACCTGACGGCTGGCCAAGGGGCAGTAGGTAAGTGGAATATGGACAGGCTTCCAGCTTGAGGCCTGCAGTGTCCACACACAGGTATACATGCTAGGATGGAAAGAGAAGGTAGGCAGGCCATAGGCCAGGGCCTCCTTTGTACTTCTTCCTGAGTTTTTAGCTGAAGTCAGGGACAAGGCTGCCTTCAGGAATCTGATGAAAGCATCACTTTCTTTTTTCTTTCTTTAAGATTTATTTACTTTTAGAGAGAGGGGAAGGGAGGGAGAACAAGAGGGAGAAACATCGATGTGAGAGAGAACATCGATCAGTTGCCTCTTGTACATGCCCTGACCAAGGGCTGAGCCTATAATCCAGGCATGTACCCTGACTGGGAATTGAACCAGCGACCTTTTGCTTTTGGGAAAACGCCCAACCAACTGATCCACACAGGTCAGGGCAACCATCATTTTCATTAGTAGGCCTACTGTGACGTCTCATCTGGGCTGGGTCCACATGCTGTGTGTTACATGGTGGCCCCATGTCTCCTTGACCTCAGCCTCTTCACAGTCAGCACTGTGTTCTCCAAAAGACAGACATTAGCTCTCCGGTGCTCACCAGCAGCAGTGCCAACCACATAAGTGCTTAATCAGAGCTGGCAAATAAGTGGATATATCCTCTAGGAAGGCTTTTCTGATGACCTAGCACTTCACATTCAACTTCTTCCTGCTTCTCTCTGACTTAGTGTTGGACCTTGAGTCCAAAGTTGTGCCTGCACTTGGATTGTCCCCACTGCATGAATTTACATCTGGTTTATTTTTGTAGTATTTGTGTGCCTGACTCTTTCACATGGGCCTGTTCTGTCTCCCCCGCCAGACCTTATGTCCTCAAGGACTGAGACCATCTTTCCCACATCTCCAGTGTGGGGATGCTCGGTGCCTCTGATGGATAGGCAGGCCACCCAGAGTCCCAGGAGGCCGTGGGCAGAGAGGATTCTCAGCCTCCAAATGGTCAGGGATTATATTTGGGAAGAGGCCTGAGCACTTCCTACTGTTGTTCCCAGGTCCAGAAAAAGGAGACGAGTGACTTTGTGCCAAAAACGTTTTTGAATATGCTGAGCAGAAGTTTTTATAGAAAGATGATCCTCTGTAATGGGTATCTGGTTACCCTAATTGCAAAGGCTGAGCTCAAATGGTTAAGTCTAAAGGTGAGAATGGAAGTCTAGACAAAGTTACTCCCAAGTGGTTTATGTGCAGTGCACATATACCTGCCTTCCATGGAGCTTTACTAAAGCAACCCTTGAAGTAGAGTGTGTGGGCATGCACAGGCATGCCACACAACTGACAGACAGACAGACAGGGAGACACACATCTGCCTAGGCAACACTCTTCCAAATGTGGAGCACTGGTATCAGAATCTCTGGTGGCAGCGGCAGGGTATTTGTTCAAATGCAGCTTCCAAGGTCTCACTCAGACCTACAAACCACACTAAGAGTGGGGCCCTGGAATATGCCTTTTTAGGTAACCCCCTGGCAGTTCTTAAGCACACTTTGGTTGAGAACTCTCCTAGGGGTTTGGCATCCCTTTCTGCATCCCGGCATCTTGCTCAGGCAAGACTGTGAATCTTCTTCTCTGTAACTGTGCCTGAGACTGGGGCCGTAACCTATTTGGAACCGGGAAGGAGAGACTGGGGGCAGAAGGTTCAGTGTAGCACAGTGCATCACATCCATCACAGCACAGTGCAGCACAGCACAGCACAGCGCAGCACAGCACAGCACAGCACAGCACAGCACAGTGCAGCACAGTACAGCACAGCACAGCAGTGGAGGACAGGGCACTGGAGTTCAGTGGACCTGCATTCAACTCCCAGGTCCACTGTTCCTTTGTGCAGGTTCCTGAGGCAAGCCACCTAACCTGTCAGCCCCAATTCCCTTTTCAGTAAAATGGAAACACTAATATTTACCTCATAAAATTATTGTGAGGGTGAAACTGAAGATTGTATCTAAAGATCTCAACATGATGCTGAGTATGTGGTTAAGGGCTCAATAAATGTTTGCTGCTGTGACTACTGCTGCTGCTGCTGCTGCTTCTATTAATATTGTTAGCCGAGCTGTAGAGAGGTGAATTCCAGGCAACTGAACACAGAAATTCGGAAGAGAGCAATCTGTAAGTCCCAATTTCTAACTACAAGGAAGGAAGAAGTCCAAGGCTGGACCAGGAAGACTCTGATTGCCCTGAGAAGGGTTTGTGCCCTGAGCACAAGCCTTTCCTAACAGAAGGGTGACACATATTTCTGTTCTCTGAAGGCTTCCCTGTCCCCTCACTGGGAAATACCTTTTTCTTCCTATTTAAATCACCCACTCCCCTATACATGCCTATCTACATACATACATATATACATGCATATTTATACATATTATATGTTTATATAAGTATATTGCTAATATTTTGTCCTAACCGATCTATGCGAACTGTAAGCTCCTAAATGGTCAAGGCCATGACTTATTTATGCTGGGGTCTCAGTACTGAGTCTGTAGTGGCCATGAAGTAACACACACATCCTCCTTGACATGAAGTGGGTGCAGAAGAGTTCCTTGAACACCAGGTCTAGTGTGGCATGGTTCTACCAATGACTGTTTAGGAGGGACACAGAGGGAAAAAGGGAGGCACCTAAAGGTGGTTTCTGGAGAAGCCCTAAATACATCTCCCCTTCCCCGCAAATGGCATCACAGTTGTCTACAGGACATTCTTTGGCCTTCAAAACTGACACCATCTGATCTAAATTTACATCTCCAGCATTGATCTCCAGAGTTGTCTACCACTCTTGTCTGACACTCCAATCCTATTACATTTTGCATCATTTTCTCTTCTCCACCTATTGATAGCTCTGTGGTGTTGATCAATCTATTTCCTTGTGCTGTGAATATATGGAGGATTTTGCTTGTGTATTTGTTTTGCTTTGGCTGTCTCCAACATTTCTTAGTTGAACCACCTTTTCTCCATCTTAATCTATACAAATTACATGGGGCTACTCCTCCCTTGCTTTCAGAGATGAGTATAGTATGGCCCAAACATCCAGGAAAAGAGACATAATCTTTTTGTTGGAATCATGAACTGTAACAGTATAAATAAAGATAAACTGTAGAGATATGAGCTGTCTTTGTCACAAATATCAGCAGAGTCTGCCCAAGAATATCAGCCCCCCACCTTCAACACACACACACACACACACTCTCTCTCTCTCTCTCTCTCTCTCTCTCTCTCTCTCTGTCTCTGTCTCTGTCTCTGTCTCTCTCTGTCTCTCTCTCTGAAGATGGATTCCTGGAGACATTGGTCAGGTTTCTAGATCCAGACCTACTGAAAGCCCTGTGAAGATTCCATACACATAAACCAAAAAGTTCCCTTACTTTGTTTGAGCATGTTTAAGTAGAGATGCTGTTAACTTGCAACTGAAAAAACAAAAAGCCTTGATAAATATATCTGATAAACCTCTTCCTTTAAAAAATACTAAGGATCTATATGCATTATGTACCATGCTGGACACTAGTAAAAAAGGCAGATGTGGTGTTGGAGCCTTGTGGGGAAAATAACATAAGCAAGTAATTAAATAGTAGTATGGGTAATACTTTGATTGGGTAGGTGCAAGGCCAACTTTACCCATTCATAAGCTACCATCTTTGGAAGTCCAGTCTTTCTATCACTCCTTGGTCCCAGCTGCCCTTCCAAAGTACTTTATTTATATCTCTATAACAGTGCTTATTCTTTCCACAAACAGTTACTGCATGCCTGTGAATTTGCCAGGAACTATGTTAGGCATGGGGTCAGAAGGGGTTGGAGCAAGTATAGGAAAAGAAAGATAGCATGCTCTGCCTTGCAATTAAGTCAGTTGTATATATGGCCACCTTATCTAAATTGTCAACTCCTCAAGGATAGAGACCATATTATTCTGGCCATCTTCCTACTGTTTACAGAATGTCTTCCCTGTAGTTTGTACAAGATAGCTGCTTAATTCTCAAATGCTCCAACTAAAAATTCCCTAATGACTGAAAAATTAGGTTCTAAATTCACTATAATTATTTATTGTTTTTTTGAAAATATTGTTCTTTATTTTGGTTCCACTTAATCAAGTTAGTATCATAAAGAACATGTAAATAATCCCAAGATGTGAACTCTAGAGGCTTTGACAAGTCCTTAATTCCACACAACATAATTACTTTAAATTGCTTTTTTGCATAAAGAATAAATTCACTCAAAATTTTGAAAATGTTTCACTCTCCTACTTTTTGTGACATTGCATTACATTCTTTAAAAACTGAGGTATAATTGACATATAACATTCTATTAGTATCAGGTGTAAAACATACACCTGAATGCTTCTATATTTGCATATGTTGTGAAGTGATCAACACAATAAGTCTAGTTAGCATCCATCGCCTTACTTAGTTACAATTTTTTTCTTGTGATGAGGACTTTTAAGATCTACTCTCTTAGCAAATTTCAAATATGCAGCTCAATATTATTAACTGTAGTCACCATGCTGCGCATTACCTATTCATGACTAATTCATTTTACAACTAGAAGTTTGTAAATCACCTGACTCCCATGACCTCCCATCTCTTTGACAACCACCAATCTGTCCTCTGTATCTATGCGCTTGGGTTTTTGTTGTTCTTGTTTTTTAAATTCCACATATAAGTGAGATCATACAGTTGTCTTTCTCTGACTTATCTCACTTGGCATAACCCTCAAGATCCATCCACGTTGTCACAAATGGCAAGATATCATTCTTTTTTTTAATGGCTACTTACTGTTTTAATATTTTGATTTAGATATGCAAATGATAATTCTAGTTAAATGAACTGCCCAGAATTGCCAACAGCTATGCAAAATGTGTTATCCTCTCTCAACCATACTCTGTTGAATGGATCATTCATTCTGAAACCAATTATTAAATGGTATTCAAGAGTAACCCTCATTTCATGCATATGCTCTCCTCTTTTGTGAAAGCATTTATTGGTAGTCCTATCATACGGTCTTTGTTATTTCATCCCATTTTAACAATGGGGTTAAAACCCATGACTACATTAAAAAAGCAGTTACATAAAACCTCTAGATATAAGTGAGTTCTTAGCTCCAAATTATCCTGATCCTAAAGCTGCAGGGTGATTTAAGAATGAATTTCATTTCCTCTCTGAATGATTTTAATAATACTTACAATGACAACAGCTTCCATGTATTGGGCATGTACTTGTGAGAGGGACACTACTTACTTAATTAATCCCCTCAGGCCAACACACCTGGTGCTAATACTGTTCCCAGTCAGAGATGAGGAAGCTGAGGTTCAGAGTGGCTATGTTAGCTTGCCCAAGATTGCACAACCTGTCAACTAGGAATGAGCCAAATCAAAAAAGCCTGTGCTTCTAAATGACCATGCTTTACTACTTTCCATTTTCTTTTAAAAGCATTAGACCAAAGAGTGAATTAATTATAGCTTTTAGCCTGATATAATGATCAAAGAAATGCCTTAGAAAAGGCTATGTAGAGTTCAGCTTAAAAATCTGAGCAGCTGACTCACATCCCCTTTAGAAACAGAATGTTAGCATTCCGAGAAGTACACAGAAAATTTGGTGTAGGTGCTTGCCGGTTGTTTACCAATGTTCCTGTTCTGTCACCTGCCTAAATCTCCAAGTTTTCTATGATACAAAGAATAGGACAGCGTCCTCCTGAATTAAAGAGTCTGGAAGTGAAAGCAGTGTGTGGGAGAAGGCCTGTGACAGATTCCATCCCTGCAGCTCACCCCTGGAGACAGCTAGGTGTCCCAAACAGAAATTCCAGTCAGGAGATGCCTCCCCAAAACTTGCTCCCTGAGGTGCCGTCACCACTGGAGTGGCCCACCTGCTTTCCCTGGTCCCAGCAGCCTCTTCACTCTAGCTAAGTTGCAGGACACTCAGCAAATATATCCTTACTGAGCAAATCTTTACTGAGTGCCCACACTCAGGGAGCTCACACTCCACTGGGAACTGCTCTGGGGCATCACACTGTCCCTGACCTGCCAGGAACTGGTGGCATCTACACCACCGAGCATGACTGGTCCCTTCCTGTCCCAGCTGTGATCTGGGTCATGGGCATTCTCTTTCACTTCTCCTCACTGGGAATCTCAACTGGGCAGTGCCAGTGGGCACTGAAAGGCTGACTCTGTCATGGGTTGCTTTTCCTTTTCTGATATCGTTAAAATAATAATGCTATCAACTTGTTCTTACACAGTCTACTTAACTAGTCTTTGTTTTTAAATGCTTAACATGTATTCATTTAATCCTCCAACAACCCTCCAAAGAAGGAAGGGAATAAAATGATTTGCATGTGTTAGTGTATGTTCTCCTAAAGACAAATCTGTGTGAAGAAACAAAGGATATGGTATCCCACCCATATTAACTATATCCTTGCCCTGCTGGACACAGGAAGATACAACATAGGAGGATATTAAGATAATTAACTCTGCTATCTGTGCAGTACATGTGAATGAAACTTCTTAGGGAATAAATCTGATGAAAACCAGAATTCTGTCTCTTCAGCTTCTTTGTTCCCTTTTGAATGGGGGCAGGGAGAGGAGAGAGAACACACAGGATTTGAAGCCAAAGAAATGCAAGTTCATTTCTTGGCATTATTTTTTTAAACCACTTCTATGACCTTGAGGAAGTTTCTTACCTCCCCTGAGACTCAGTTTCTCACTCATAAAATGGGAATAATAAATATTCCATATCGTAAGGGGTATGGTGACTAATAGAAGAGGCAACATAAGTAAAGGGCTCCAGTGCTTAGAGCCGAGTACATACTCAGTAAATGTCAACTAATATTGATAATTACAAATAGATGAGCAGCTCCTTCTTCAAGGAGAACACTATTGGCCTTTGTATTACAGTGCCAGCTCCTCTTCTCTGTTTAGCAGAGAAGGATGTCCCAAGGATTCAACCCTCAGAAAGAATGAGCCTTGGTTTCTTTTAAGATGCCAGAAAGTAGAGGCAGAGGGGAGGTGGAAAGAGGGCAAGCCAAGTTTCAGAAAAAAACACATCAATAGAAAGTGTAAGGAAAGTTGGAAGGGAGGGGTGGGAAACAGGAGATGGAGAAGGAGGATCTGGGAGAGGGCTGTCCGAGGACGCGGGCGCACAAGGATACAGTGTGGGGGAGGGTAAATACTTGGAAAAATAGCCATGAGTGAGTCACAAATAGGTTCCAACTGGGCAACCACCCTGAGAACCCGAGGGCCTGTGTCCAGGAAGCATACGGGACACCAGACTGCAGTCACACTGATTCAGAGTGGGATTAAACAACAGCATGTGACATTGGCCATTTCAGTATCTTTGTCACTTTGTGAAAAGGAAGTCATCTTTTTTGGGGAAAGAACTGATCCTAATTCTGAACAAATGGTACATGTAAGGCAAAAATTCTAGGATGTTCAGCACAGGATAAAATTACTCACTGTGCCTCACCAACTACCTAATCTATAAAAATAAACAATGAGTGTCCTGTGATGATATCATTAAACTGGCTGAATGGTAACTGCCCTGGTGGAGCAAAGCAAAGAACTTGAGACTGACAGTGGAGAGCATGGAAATCCAATTTGGGAAGTCTGACAACTGCCTAGTGGCCTGAGCACTTCCAAACTGTACTATTTGACACTCCATTTGTCTTGTTTGTTGACTGGCATGCTTATTCATGTGTGCCTATTTCTCTGCGGCTTTGAATTTTGAAATCTTTGTTGCCAGATACTTGATCTGACAATTTTGAATTACTCCCATGTGTTCCACACACAGTAGGAGCTCAATAAATATTCCAGCAGCTGTCGTTATCCCTGTCTGCTCTGAAGACCCAGACAAAGTTAGGTCAGCAATGTTTTGTGGTAAACTTTCCTAAACTGTGTTCTGGGGACATGTTCTACCAGATGTTAAGTATTTTGTGAAGGAAGTGTCTGAGGCCATATTAGTTTGGGAAATGCTGGGATAAATTAAGCTTTCTTCACTGGCAGGGTTTCTTGGAGCTTTAAATATGCTAATGTGTATGGTAAATCTCCAAGACGGAGCTAATATTCAGAATTTTCCATATTCTTTTGACCATGTAATTTTTTTCCAAAGGAGCACTACCATCTATCTAGAACGATTCTGAAATATTGGCACTGGATCTCCATGCTCTATGGGCAATTCTGGACACCTTTCTCTGCATTGGTCCAACCTGATAACACATCCCTTCATCTCTAGGAATTGTGTGCTGGACTTTAGGAAGTAGAAATAGTCAGAAATGGCTGCATAGAGTTTTATAACTGGTATCATAAATTCAACATCAATATATCATTGGAAGAGTTTTAAAACCAAGACATGGGAAATTTTTCTTATAACCCAAAATGAGGAGATTAAGGCAGGTACACAACTATTATTTCATAGCCAGGGCTGTCATGAGGAAAGAGCCGAGCAGACGATCTTTTAGGCATGTGGTTCCACTACATAATGTGACAACTAACAAATGAGAGAACTGTAAATGTTATTTAGCTGATTTCCCTTATTCTATACATGAAGTAATCCAAGAACCAGAGAGGTTAGGTGATTTGTTCAAGGACACTCAGCTGGTCAGTGGCAGTGCCAGGGCTGGACCCCAGGTCCCCTGACCTCAGGATGTCCTATAGTCACAACCTGCTGGGCTTCTGTTATCTTGTGAGGAGGACTGGATGCATCACTACCCCTCACTCCCTCCCTCTGCCTGTGGGTCCTCAGAGGCGGGTTCATCCCAGTGAACAAGGGGTGCATGCCAGGCAGGAGCTAACCTGGTGGTGAGAAGGTGAGCTGCAGGAATTGCTAAAGACACTGACTCGGGCAGCCTAAAAGATGGTGGCAGTGGGTTCTAGTTGGGCAAAACCCAAAAAACAAAAGGGAGAAGAGTCAGGGCAATGGAAACTAGAATGCCCAGGACAGGGCCTGCCATGTTACCGCCCTCAATGGTGACCTGCCTGTAGTTTCAGATATACTGAGGCTTGAACATCAGTCAAGAGAGAACGCCAGCTGTGTCCTGCAGAAGGGGTTATGGAAGGGAAAGGCCCAGGAAAATGTAGCTTTGGGGCAGAATCCTAGAAGGGAAGCAGGAAGGAAAATGGGAAATAGCAAAAGTTGGTGCAGTTGCTATTTGTATTCATTAGGAATGAAAGGAGAAGTCAAAGGAAGAGGCAAGAAGCTTCCTCTGCTGCAGAGAGGAGAGGGGGCTGGCAGGAAGAGCCCTCCGGGGAAAATTCCTGCCAGGATCAGTCTCCAGGAGGGAGAGAGCGGCTGCTCACTGGTGGTGGCAGCAGCGGGTTTGGGCTGGGGACCCTGATGAACAACTCCATGGGTACAAACCAAAGGACAGAAGCTGCAGAAATTCAAAACTTTGGATGTGGGGAGGCTGAGGTGAAAAGAGATTTATTTTGGAGACAAGCCCATGTGGATGACGGGACTTTAGAGTGATTTTGCTGAATGGGCTGAAGTTAAAGTCTGTTCATTTTCTTGAGGAGAGTCAGTTACAGAAGTTTGTGGGTGTTGGTAGTTTTTGAGGTGTGTTTACAGTTCCTATAAAAGTGACAATAGGGATCAGGAGGGCCAGTTATTTAAAGGTTACATGACGATGCTATGGCAAGAAGAGGTGGGGGTCAAACACAAGTCTTGCTTCTCCTATAGAGAGGGTGAGTTTTCACTCCAGAGGGGCAAAGGCATGTTCTTTATGTGGCTTGAGAAAGCTCTTTAGAGAAATATTTACTTGGAAAGTGCTTAGGACGTAGATGGCAGAGACTGAATAGTAAAAACACTATTGAAGTACTGAAGAGTGGCATATCTTATATCCGAAAACCCCCCAAACTAAACCAAAACAAAACAAGATTGTGTTTTTGGTTGTTGACTGGACAAATATTCTTCTCTCCATATACTGGGGGCAGCCCATGTTTGAGGTCAGGGGTGCTGGATTCAAGTCTTAGCTCTAACATTCACTAACTGCATGATACTGGGCCAATTAGTTTTTCTTCTCTTCCTTCCACTCAAAGCAGTCCTACGAGCAACATTTATCTTACAGAATTGTAGGACTGAAGGAAATAAGGCAGAGGTGCTTTATATACTTCTATAAGCACAGTAGAAAGGTTAGCCAATTTTACTAAAATTAATAGGCACGTATTCAATGATTGTATGATATGGCATTTGGTTTTGTGAGTCACCTCTATTTAATGTGGTATTTTTTCAACTTAGAAAAAATTTTTGAATTAATGCTTCATCACGTTTCTCTTGCTATTCCACTATACAGTCCCCTCCCTGGCCTCTCCACTCCACAGTGAACTGGAGAGCATCATGCCTTAGACTCGCGCATAGAATAAGCCTACATTACACCCAGATTCACTCTTTAAATTCTATATTCTTATATTTTATATCTTGTGGCACAGAAAAAAATTAGTAAAGAAAGATGCTTTCTATGTCCATGAGGTACTACAGATAAATTGACAGATGCCAATATGAGAGCAAAAGTGAATTTTGCTATGAGTTGATAAAAGTCAAGTGCATAATATAAAACAAAGGATATCTGAACAGGTATTTTTGTATAGGGTTGACAAAAATATTTCTTTTTATTTTCTCCTAATTTTCTAAGTGCTGGAAAACACAGTAAAAAACTTAAATGTTGTAGTCAAATATTTTTCTGAAACAAATTGATACACATATTTTTTTCCTTTTAACTCTAAATGAATGGACTATAGTTTTTTTTATCTAATATATCTAACACCTGTAGCATATAAACTTGGGCCCAGATTTCCTAAAAATGCTGGACATGTTTTAGTATTTTAATGATAAAACCCAGATGTCCTGTTTTACATGCCCTGGAAGAAGAGAAACACACAGCCTTACAAAGAACACTCACCATTTAAAATCTGATTAAACTCTACACCAAACAAGGACTGGAAAGAGTATGGTGTTTGTACAAACAATCTTTTAAAAAGTATTTTTCAAATCCACTTAAATGTTCTGGAAAACTCCTGAAATATGCACAAGCAATATTTACTTACATTCCACCCCGGCACTTGAGTATGGTTTGGGGTCATGTTTTGGTGCTTATGGTAGGAGTTGTGGTAATGACTGTCCAATCTGTGTTTCTAGGCCCACATGGAAGGAACCCTGCTTTGGTCACTTATACATATGACATGCTATTTAGAGCCTGGTGCTTCCTAAATGTGGCTTGGTATCAGAACCACCATGAGAATTTCTTTAAAATACCACATTGCATACTACACCATGGAGTGTCTAATTCAGCAGATCTGGGAAAGGAGGTAGGAATTTGCCCTTTTACAAAATTCTCCTAAAGTGATTCTGATCGAGCTTGGAACTGCTGATGTAGGGCCCTGGCCATTCTTTCAAGCTTGCTTAAATGCACATAGGAATCATTGGGGATTTTGCTAAAATGCAGCTTCTGCTTCGGTAGGTCTGTGGTGTGAGTGGTGGTGGAAGAATCTTTATTCCCAACAAGTTTCCCAGGTGGTGGTGGTGGTGCTGCTGCTGCTGGTCTGGGGAACCACATTGCATTTTGTTCTCTGCTCTCTTCAGTCTCTTCCAATCTGGAATAATCCTCCATAGTTCCATGTCTTTCATGTCCTCTGTAGTTTCAAATATATTAGGCCTTACATTCTGTAGGGGGTCCTCAACCTGGATCTGCTGAATATTTTCTCATCAGCAGACTTAGGTTACACTGTCTTGGCAGGAATGCCTTAGAGCAAAGCTGTGCTCGGCTCGGTGCATCACATCACAGGGCACACGATGTCTACACTTCACACCATGTGGTCATATGAATCTTGATCATGCAGCTGGGTTTCTACACAACAAAGCCCCATTTGTCCCTGATAACTGATTATTATTTTGTGAGGAGATATTTCTAAAATTGCACTAAAAGAACATCCTGTTCTTTTTCAACCCTCAGTCCCCCTGCATTTTATTAATTAGCACTACCTGGGTAGACTACCTACCTCTATGATGGCTGCCAAATGGTGATTTATATTTCCACCATAGTATTAGTTGCTTTCTTTTGTAAGAATAAGCTTTCCATTCTCATATATGTATGTTTGTGTATTTATTTTTAAAAATATGCATAGAATCATGGACTGAAATTTTTTCCACCACATTGGAATTTATGAATATCATAATGAAGCTGAAATTGTCTCAAAGGGATTCCTGGGTCCTTTGGACATATCATCTTCATCACATTTGAGTATTTCCTTATTTCTTAGTATAACAATTTGTTTCACTCCTATTTTTAATATTCTTAGGGAAGTCTAGTCATCCCTTGTAAGTGGTTCAAAGTTGCCTTACATTTAAGCTACAATGGTTAGTAAATTCATAACTGTCAAATTAAATTTGACATTTTTAATTAAAACATTTAATAACACAAAAGTAAACATTAAAATGACAGAGAAAGAGAGAGAGGGAGAATGCTGAACTTTAAAGTTGTAAAGACCTTTACAGGTTACTTAGTCAAACAGTTTCTAATTTTGGGACCCCAAGACGTTATGGGGAAGCTAGCATACAACACTGACTAAGCACAGCTGCTCTAGATGAAGAGAGCCTAAGTAAGAAGTGGGGCAGAGTCTCTTTAAGAAATATTCCCTAGGGCAGGGGTGTCAAACTCATTTTCACTGGGGGCTATATCAGCCTCGAGGTTGCCTTCAAAGGGCCGAATGTAATTTTAGGACTGTATAAATGTAACTTCTCCTTAACTAGGGGCAAGGAGCTTGGTGCTGCTGCCAGGTAGAAACAAGGTGCAGGGTTGGATAAAACAAGGTGGAGGGCTAGATTCAGCCCACGGGCCTTGTGTTTGCCACCTGTGCCCTGGGGCTCCTCAGAACATCACTTCAATACTCCTGGTCTAACTCCTCAATCTCTAACCTAGGAGAAAGTATGCTTTACTGACCACTTTGCTATTTGTTAACAGCAATTTCAAATGTCTAGCCACATAGATTTGTTCACTATCTACCATTGGTTGATACATGGTCAGGAACCACCCATGGGGCTAAGCTGTACATCTCAACAGATTTCAGGACTCTCACATTCCTTCTGAATTATTACAAAGGGATATCACAAAATAATACTGAAAGTAAGATGTAATTGAAAAATTAAAAGATGCACAGGATGGTGCAAAGTTGTGAATGAATATATAAATTATTGGGCTGGTCAAAAAGTCCATTTAGTTTTGTCCATAAAATATAAGACACAATTTTCACTTTCACCAATAACTTTATTGATTTGGATATTTTGAGTACGTCAGCTGCCTCCCACTATTTGCTTCTAGTGGGCAGATACCAGGGGTGCAACAAACATCTTTCAGTACATAAGACAGCCCCACAGCAAAGAATTCTTTGGCCAAAATGTCAATAGTATCACAAAACTTCACAAACCACTTTTAACACATTCGATCAGTCACAGTACCTTCTCCATATACTGTACAAGTCTTTTTTTGCATTTCAGTTGCATTTTTAACTTTCTTGAAATAATAAAGTTAATAATACTTTACACTTGCAGAGTATTAATAATTCTCTGAAAATGTTGCATATCTTCTTCCATCTTCAGTATTGAAATGGCTGCACAAAAATTTACCAATTTTGATGTTTTTTTTAAATGCCTGCTGATATGAGAACTGTCACAATACAACCTAACAAAATTGTTTCCAATGAAGTTAAAGATAACTAAGCACTACTAGATCCATCGTATGGAAAAAAACTAAATGAACTTTTTGGCCAACCCAATATATACTTTCATTATTAAAAAAAGATAAGCATGAATTGATGATCTTTTTCATCCCTGTAATGATGTGCTTAATCACCCTGTAAAGTGTGCAGGACACACTTTATCACCAGGTATTTTCAGGGTCAAACTGATATTTGGTATTTTTATAAATAAAAGTACTGTACTGCTTAAAAAAAAAAAAAAAGATTGTGTTGCACAGAACTGGTCCATTGATGGTACCAATTCCAGCTGTTCACAGGAGAAACCGGATAACCTCAGTGCCTGTCTTTTAACTTCTCAAATCACTTCAGTGTGCCATTGAGGTGCATAGGATCCTCACAACTGCAAATAGAAAAGAGACGTGTCTACATGAAGACAGAAAAAAAAAAAGAGAAACAACTCAACTGTCTTTCAATGGTAGAAGGGTAGAGTCCCCAGCAGAGTAATATAGAGCAATGAAAGTGAATCAACCACAGCTACACATATCAATATGGATGCATTTCAAAAACAAGGTTGAATGAAAGAACAAGTCAGAAAAGAATATGTATAATTTGGTAAAACCTTCCAATGACCTCCCATATCATTCTGGTTAAAACTGAAAGTCCTTACAATGGCCTACAAAACTGTATACCATCAGGTGTCTGACCTCACCTCCTACTGCTCTCCTCCATTCCTCTGCAGCCTTCTCCACCCCAGCCACACTGACCTTGCTGATCCTCAAACGTGCCAGTCATGGTCCCACCGCACCCCCATCTCCTCGCATCATGTGTTCTTACGGTTCCCTTTGCCTGACTGCTCTTCCTGCAGATATCCAGACAGTTCCCTCCCTCAACTCCTTCCTGTCTTTACTCACATGAGTATCTCAGTGAGGACTTCACTTCCCACCCTACAGGTTCCAATAACTATAGCCACCCTTCTCCAACACTCCCCATTAGTCTTCCCTGTCTTCTTTTCTCCCTAGCACTTATCATGCCATATACTTTACTTATCATCTGTCTCCACCTAACTAGAATATAATCTCTGTGGGTAGAAAATTTTGTCCGTTTTTGCACTGTGGCATCTCCAGACCCTAGAACAGTGCCTGGCACACAGTAGGCACTCAAGACATATTTCTGGATGAAAGACTTGAGTGAGCAAATGAATGATACTTCAAGAGGTGTCAAGAAGCAAACAAAAGGCTGGCTGACTGGTGACAGGAGGGAGAGATCATTTCCAATTCGCTGGACCAGAAGAGTCACTTTTGGCAGTCTGCCTCTGACATATAATTCTAGTTGACAGATAAACTCATTTAGGAATCTGGGGGATGCATTTTGGGGCTGCTCATCCTGGAAAGAGAGTTATGATGCTGCTGTACTCACAAGAAAATGTTTTAAAGAAGCCATAGTGCATTTTTTTTCCTGGTTGAGGTGGCCAACTGGCACCTTTGTCTCAGACTCTGCTATCGAGTCCTCTCTTCCATGCTCTATTAACTAGTCATTCAACAAACATTTGTGGAGCAATGTCTAAGTGACAGGACGGCATCCGGGCTTCATGTGCCTAATTTTACTCTTCCTGTTAAACAAACCTTTTCAAATTCACTTGCATGCAACTATATTTACCTTCAGTCTCATTTTCTTTCTCTCTCTCTCCCCTCCCTCCCTGCTTTCCTTCTCTTTTTCTCTACCTCCCAAGGTCCTGATTTCATATTTATTATTTTAAGCAATACATGTTTGCTGGAAAAAGAAAATTGAACAATATGGCATTCTATGAAGTGCAAAATCAAATTTCCTCCTTCCTTTCCTCACTATGGGTCATTATAATAACAAAATTTATCAGGTAGATAGATGAGAATCCCTGACAGAATAAAAAGGTAGTAAAAAGGAGAATAACTTTCACAAACCTGAATTACTTTTTTATATAAAAGGACTTGCCAGGAATCTCAGTTTTCAAGTCTCTGTAGCATGTCACCCTTGTCAAAAGGTTGGCTGAGGCAACTGGTATTCAGGAACGCCTATGGGTCATACCAGACATTCATTCCTCAGATTTTCTAAGTTTTATCTGTGTGTCAAGTAAGATTGCCAGGAAGCAACACACCTGGACTAGATTATCTTAGCTCTCCGCATTCATACCTTCAGAGAGCTATGCTTTTTAAATTATGTCCTTTCATTGAGGGTCAGTGTAAAATATGGCCAGAAGGAGACTGTTTCTGCAAACATTTTTGTCCTCAAAAATGCTCTTGAAGAACACAAGGACACACACACAAAAATTCCTCTTGGAATTTGGCTTGGATTTTCTCATGGCCTAGCATGCTGCTTCTTCTTTTCCTTCTTTCTCTCCTTCCTTTTCTTTTCCCTCATTTCCATACTTCTTCTTTTCAGATAACAAGAACACTATAGCCCATCATCTCTCAGTTTTTGTCTAGGCTACCAGGAAGCTCTTACCAACTCTTGAATCAATGGCATCAGTTTCTTTCTGTTTGGGAATGCTTTCTCATATCTTTCTGGACTTTCTTGCATGATTTTAGCCTTTTTACTCTACCATTTTCAAGAGCCTCTTGAGAATTTTTGGTTCTTTTTTTTTGCAAGGGGAAGAGACATACATTAACAAACAGTCCAATTCTGACATTTTACAATTTATTGGTAAGGAAAATAAGGCCCAGAGAGGCTCCCTGTGCTAAGAGCCACAAATAGCTGATTAGCAGAAGCTTTCAGACTAAATCCAGAGGGTTCCCACCCTTTCCCTACCCTATATTGTTTCAGATTAAAGACTAATACTTCTGTCTTCACAAGCTGTGATATTCACTCAGCTTGATTTCCTCTGTGTTCTGCTTTTGGGGGGAGAAGCCAAGGCCGTGGCATGTCCAATTCTCTCTCTACATGTCACCATCAGTGCACCAGGTGGACAGGGTCCAGCAGGGAGGGAGCTATTTCCTCACATCTTTTCATTTCTCCTTCTGGGGGCCCAGCTCTGGCAACCCTATTGAATCCATTTGGGACTTCAGACACAAGAAAGGAGGTATAGACAAAATATCTTTAGGAATTGAGGCATCTCTGAGCATTATATTTTGTTGTGGAGTGTGGGGTCACCTCAAAGTAGGACCTACTGAGTTAAATGAAAGCTGAAAAACCCTATATTTTGAAGTTTAAAACCATGGAAGTTTATACTCTCAAAGCAAGTTTAATTGGTTAGATTTAAAATAATAATTTCTATTTAAAACATTAATATGCAGTAAAAATTCATATTTGTACTTTTGTGTTTTCTTGTATGGAAATATACAGCATATTTTTCTCTGAATATGGGCCTGGGAGTGCGAAGCTGTACAAATATTCAGGGTAGACTGCCAGGTGTCCATAGTGCTGTGGGGGAGGGACCACAAGTCGAGGCGAGCGCAGAGCATGATGGAGTGGGGCACACAGACTGGGAGCCAGCTCTCCCACATACCAGCTGGGTGAACTCTGACATATTTTCTCAGTTCTTTGAGCTTCAGTGTTGCCATCTATAAAATGGAACATCAGGACCTATACCCCAGGACTGCTCAGAGTATTTAATAAGGTTGCATGTATAAAGCACACAGTGTAGTGTTGATTTATGGGCCCACCAGTTGTAGTACCTTTACTGAGACAGGCAGGTTTGAGCAACTGCTGTAGGCAGTTAATAACCATATTACTTAACCAGCTAGGCAAGAGTCATCAAGAGAAACCTGAGAGGATATAGTAGTCACGGAACGTAATGAAAGAGGTGCTGGGGACATTTAGCTGAGGACAGACTTAACTCTCTTGGATGGAGGCAGCTGCAGAGATGACAGTTTCAGACCAAAATTGTGATTAGCCAGACTTATGTTAAAATAAATCAAATCAAGGAATAAAATCTGTACCTGGGGACTGTCTGAGTTTGCTTGACTTAGCTTGTAGTCAAGGGGCAAAGGTTTCTTCATATTTTCAGTAAGTCATAAAGAGCTACCTGAGCATATAACGGGCCAGAGTGCCCCTAAATAGTAACAGTGGGGAAAGACTACAGTCCTAAGGTCAGAGCCCTAGGAGAAAAAAACGCTCACAAACTGAGAGGTTGGCAGCCCTGAGTCTTGAGGGTTGGGGTAGGAGAGCATTAGCTTCTCAGGGGTGGGGGGTGGGGGGATGGGGGGAGGTGGCAATAACGTTCTTGGCTCATTTTCATCACAGATAGTGAATTGGATCTGAATGTAAAAACATGTTGCCAGAAACTTTCTGTTACAGGAAGCTCACTAGAAGGCAATGAATGATTAAGCTGTTATGCATCCTTTGAAGGTATCACTATATTCATAGGGAGGAGAAAAGGGTATTCATGCCAGGAATAAATTAAGTTGATAAAAGGAATATGGGAAATGGGGACAACTGTAACTGAACTACAATTTAAAAGAAAGGAATATGGGAGTTTCCCCTTGGTCTACAATGTCTTGATTAATTGACCGAGATGGTCCAGATGTTTGTATATGGACATATTCTACATTCCATGGTTACATTATACAAATATTGGGTTCTATAACATTTGTAAGTTTATCTGATTTGTACAAGTTACTCCTATTTGTTAATTAGAAAAACAAAACTAAATAACATGTAAGAGAACTAAAACCAAGTTGTTGTTTTTTTATTAACTTGGCAGAAAGAATGGCCTGTGATTTTGTGCCTGATATTCTGAATAATCATCTGCTGGATTTTTTTAAACCAATTCCCTCTCCATATTTCTTGAAGTTTTAGGAAAAAAATGCGTCCCAAATATCTACAGTCATCTTTCCCTTTGGGGACCTTAAAGAGCAAAAATTAGAAAAATCATAATATTACATATTTCATTTGAAGCTCACGTAATTCATGTTGTGCCCCCTTTGAAAGAACTTGCCTTGTTTAAAATCTTATCAATATTAAATTGAAATTTCTCAGATAAAAATTTTTGAGTGGGGCAAAGTGTTTTATATAAACAAATAAAATTTCTGGTCTTTGTATTTCTTATTTTGTGAGGAGATAACTTTTCTAAAAAGTAAACTTTATATTTTAGAATATTTTTAGATTTACAGAAAAATAGCATAGATAGTACAGGGTTTCCACATACCCAGGGCCTAATTTTCTTTCCCCTTTATTAGTGCTTTCAGTTAGTATGGTACATGTGTCACAATTAATAAAACAATATTGATAGATTATAATTAACTGAGTGACACACTTTATTCATTTTTTTCTCATTTTTACTGAGACAAAATGAGTGAAGTATTAAATTTAGTTAATAATAATGTAGCAATATTGTCTTGCTGAATTCTGTCTACCTGTACCCAAACTTGACTTCCCATGTGGCTCCTCAAGGTGTGCAGAGTACTCCCTCTAGGACCCGTGAGCAATAAACTTCTGTTTCACTTTCCCTTGCTGTTGTTTTTGAACCAGAGCTCACCATCCAACACCCCAGACTTCTATTGGACAAATATTAATCCAACAAAGTCATGGCAGGCTATAATCTAATACTACTTTTTTTTTGTTGTTCAGATTGTTCCAGTTTTGGCTCCTGTGTCTCTGACAATTCCCCTTCATTGTGGCTTTTTGGAAATACTTCCTTACATTCTAGCACAACTAGGTGCTCCAGGTTCATTTTGTGTATTTCCTGGCCCAGTCTCAGAATTAGCCATATCTCCGGGAAGCCCTTTATTGGAAAATGGTATTAGAAACCAAGATCTGGGGGCAAGGTGCACTTATTTCTCCTGGCGTGTCAGGTGTTCATAGGCACTTTCAGATGACAAAGCAATGAAATATATGTGTGTATACTAACTCATGAATATGTACATATCTATACATATTTCTACACGTAACCATCTATATATGACATTAAACACTAGTTCATACTGATGTCATGGAATAAACCTTTTGCTTCTTTGTTTCTTATGCCTTTGTGTTTCTAACATGGAAAAAAGTAAATTTCAAATTTGAAAAGTTGAAATGATTACGTTTCTTGTCAGTTTTCCTGGCCACCCTCCGCACCCTCACTGCAGTGGGGCATTTTAGACAGCCAGTGCTCTCAACTGCTGCAGTCAGCCTGAATGCCCTACCCTGGGGACCCTGCCTGGTTAGGCCTGCATTTATTTCTCCACAGCACATCACTGTCTGGCCTGCTGATTCCACTCCTGTTGACATCCATCACATCAGGTCATTTGTCTTTACAAAACTGACTCACACGTGATGATTTATTTACATCTGGGTCATTTATCTGCTTCTGTGAAAATTTCAAAAACGGAGCCAAAACAAACTCCAGAAATGCATCTGAGGCAAAACCTTTTGCTACTTTAGACTTGCTATAACTCCCTTTTTCTGCCAAGATGTAGAGGAAAAAAATGAAACATTTAGCTCATGTGGGAAACAAGTTTTACATGTAAGAGAGCACGATTTTTGTTATCAGAGTCAGCAGTATTTCTTACCTAGGTATAGCACTTTAGAGTTTACAAAGCACTTCTGCTTAGGCTATTTAACTTTTATTTCTAACAATCCTGAGAGAGTAGTGAGACAGGGATTGCTATTCCATTTGCAGGTGAAAAAACTGAGGTTTGTGCTGGTGAGAATGTGGAGCAACTGGAACTCCCACATATATTTGGGAATGCCAAATGACACAGACGCTACACAACACTTTCCAAAATAGTATAGTATTTACCCAAGAGAAATGAAAACCTATATCTACCAGTTGGAGGATGTATTAGTGACTTAATTCATAATTGCAAAAAAACTGAAAATAACTCAAATCCACTTCAACTGATGAATAGATAAATAAATTGGAATGGATATACACACAGTGGGATACTACTCAAAACAAATTACTGATATGTGCAATAACAATAATTCATTTAGCATAATGAATTTCCAATGCATTATGATAAATGAAAAAAGCCAAGCTCAAGAGGCTATTTACTTTAACATTCCATTTACATGACATTCTCAAAAAGGCAAAAAGATAAAGAGGAATCAGATCAGTAATTCCCATGCGTTTTGCAGTAGCGGAGGAGTTGACTACAAAGGGGAAAAAGGAACTTTTGGAACAAGGGAAATATTCTCTATCTTGACTGTGGTGGTCATTGTACAACTACAGGCATTTGTCAAAACTCAAACTGTGCACCAAAAGGATGAATTCTACTGTATGTAAATTATACTTCCACTTAAAAAAGGAGAGAAGATAAATTAAAAGGAGAAATTGAAAGGAGGTTTAAAGAAGCTCTTATCTACTAAGCAACTTGTACACAGTCATCAAGCAGAATCAGTAATTAAACCCAGGTGTTCCTTCCACCTTCAAGCCCAGGTCAAGAAAACAACTCCTTTTCTGTTCTTTCTGCTTATTATCCCAGTTATAGTGGGAATTATAAGTGCCCACACCTCTGTTTCTGTCCACACTTGGAAGCAGATCTCTCACTTTCCCTAACTGGGGCATATATTCATACTCAAGGACTTAGAAAGACAATAGCCACTATTTGAAGGAGGAGACTATATTTTAATGTCATGTTTCATTGTCAGAAATGTTGTGAAAAAGGATTTGAATGGAGATTTCTGTAAAGAAAATATACAAATATGAGCCCATGAAAAGATACTGAACACCATTAGGAAAATCAAGTCAAAACCACAGAGCTACTACTTCACACTTACTAGGATGGCTATAATAAAAAAGAAAGAGAATAGGAGCTGTAGACAAGGATGTGGAGAAATAACCCTCATATGTTGCTGGTGGAAATGTAAAATGGTACAGGCACTCAGGAACACAATTTGGCAATTCCTTAAAATACTAAAACCAAGTTATATATAACCCAGCAATTATACTCCTAAGTATATACCCAACAGAAGTGAAAACATGTATCTCCACAAAAATTAATATATGGAAGTTCAAGCAGTATTTGTAATAACTAAAAACTGAAAACAACACAAAACATCTATCAACTGATAAATGGATAAACAAAACGAGGCATATCGATACAACAGAATATTATTTGGCCATAAAAAGAAATGAAGTACTGATATATGCTATAGTGTCGATGAACTTGGGAAACATTATGCCAAGTGAAAGAAGCCACGCCCAAATGACCACACACTGTATGACTCCATCTGTGCGAAACATCCAGAATAGGCAAATCCATGGGGACACTAAGTAGATGAGTAGTTTCCAGGGGCTGGGGTTAGTGAGAAATAAGGAGTGACTGTTAATGTGTGTGAGGTTTCTTTTTGGAGTCATGAATATGTTCTAAAATTGATTGTGGTAATGGCTACATAACTCTATGAATATACTAAAAAACCACTGAACTGTGTATTGTCAATGTGTGTATTGTGTGGCATATGAATTACATCCCAATAAGGCTATTACAAAAGCCATACTGAAAAAAAAAAAAAACAAATAAAAAAGAAGTGTTGCCAGGAGTAGGGAAAGAACATGAGGAGGAGGAGTGGGCATTCTGGGCTGAGTAGTCCTACCTCATTATGCCTGAGTGGGGCTCTTTCTCCCTAAATTTCTCACATGAAAGGCAAGTTATATGTTCCCCTGCCCTAAGAAGTTTCCCCTCACTCAGCTGAGAGTATAGCTGTTTCCCTTCTGGGGGCTCTACCCAGCTGAACAACCTGGTTAAGGGTGGATCAGACAAGAAATCACTATCTGAAAGGAGCTAAGAAGAAAACAGTTCATTCTAAAATATACAGAACACAGTAATAGCAGAACCCTAACTGTCACCCCAACCTGTAGACCCAAGTCCTTGAGCCCATGGCCTTGCCTGTTGACTGACAGACTCAGCTGAGGCCTCTTCCTTCTCCACAAACAGGGATGTAGCAAGTGCACAGTGCATACAGGATTTTGCATTTGGTATTACATTCAATTCACCTTATACATTAAGCATCAGGAGTATAATAACAATAGATTACATGTATTGATCATAACAACCTTACATAGGAGGAAGGTATTATCCTCATTTGACAGATGGGCAAAGGGAGGCTTAGAAAGACTTAGTAACTTAGGTCAAGTAAACAATGCAGCTGGAATTCCAACTTGGGGAGATCATCTGGTCTAATCCTTTGTCTTATGGGGCAGAAACTGATGCCCAGAGGCTAAACAACTTACTCAGTGTCACATGGCTAGCTAGCAGCAGAACAGAGACTCCAGACTCATGGCCTTGTTAAAAGTTTCCTGGACCTATTTTAGATTCATGGCTCAGATATGGAAGAGATTTCCTGATGCCAGGATCTCACAGCCACAGTCCAGAGTTAGCTAACTTGAGTCCAGAAACTATGCCCAAAAGATGGATGTGTATTATTTCCTTAAGGACTTCTAAGAAAGAAATTTTCACAATTTTCAGGGAGTTATATTGCTGATAGAATGTCTCCTCCCTACCCCCACCCCCATCCCCACCACTCTCCTCTTCCTAAAAGAAAGGGAATCACTGGGTGTGGTGTTCTCCTCAAACATGTCATGTCCTGTCACCCCTTTTCCAAAAAAATTAAAAAGCCCCCAATTCTTAGGGTGATATTTCCAAGCCCAAACTTCTGTTCTCATGTCTTTTCTCATTGTATCATTTTACACAAGGACTTCTTTCTTGCTAGGAAAGGGCTTGGATCTCCAGTGTTTGGATCTTTAGTCCCTCAATCATAAACTTCTAGAACTAGGAGAACCCTGTTAGAGCACATGTGGCATCTGGACCAGCCCATCACCCCTTCTCTCTAACTGTGATTCTTACCTTGGGGAGGAAGGTGATGCTAGTCGGCCACAGTTGGGGCAGGGCAGGTAAGGGAGAGGAGAACATGTAATATTTAAAAAATGTACATTCAACATTATAAATGCTTTGGACATGCTATAAACTAAATTTTGAATTTCTAATCACATTATATGTGTACATGAGTTCTTTTTTTTAACATTTTGAAAGAAGGCATGGGTTAAAATGTTAGAAAATTTTACTTTAGATTTACTATAGCTTCTCTATCTTATGAATCCAGATACAGACAGTAGGACCAACTTTAACATTAGTACCTCTCTCTACCACCTTTGCACTCACTCAAAGAGCCCACACAGGTATGTTGAGCTGTGCAAAATGGTGACCTCCATTTCCTCAAACTTCTTGATAGCTTATAAATAAATGGTGATCTTAAAGTGTTATAGTATTGGAGGCAAAGAAAATTTTCTTATCTGTTCTAAATGCAAGGGATTCAGAGTTATTAGTTTACCAGAATTATTATCTTTATCATTAGTTACTTATTGAGTTCTTGAGTCTGGGTCAATCACTGTGGCAAACACATTTCATCTCTTTTAATTCTTGCAACAATCTTATTTGTTGGGTTGGTGTTATTAGCACCATTTTACAGATGAGAAGATAGAGGTGTAGAGTGGTAAAGAAACCTGCCTGGGGTCTGACAGACAGTAAATGGGAGAGCTAGGATCTGAATTCAAATCTCAGAGCTGGCACGCTCATCCAGAGCTGCCACTTTGTGCACCGTGTGGAGGGTACACTGTGGAATTGTGCAGCATTTCTGCCACTTCCCACAGAGTATGACATTGAGTTATCCAGGCTGACAGATGTGAAAGGAAAAGAGGGATTAATGGAGTAGATAACTAGACAGGTATACTTCAGGGCCCCCTGAATGTGGCTAAGATGCCTAAATAGTATTTGGCTGGCAATAGGAGCTACTGAAGAATGAAGAGCAGAGAGCTAACTTTTGGTATTGCCACAGGGACAAAGAATGAATATGAAAACCAAATAGTGAATGTAGCACTTGTTATTGTCATATATTTCCCCTGGAAAGAATGGCAAAACTAGCAGCCAAAGAAGGACATTTGGTTCTATGTGGATTTTTATTAGCAGAATATCTGGCTCCCTTATTGGCACAGATAGTTACTTATATTGAATTACATAATAAGTATCTTCCCTTGTTTGGAATAAGAAGAGTAACTAAATTTTGGTGTTTGGGTTAAAACTCTACTGGAATACAGTTATGCTTCAAAACAGTGTGAAGAAAACATTTTTGAAATGATCATGTGACATTAATAAGGAAAGCATATGGTAAGAAGTGATACAAATTTTGCTTTTTTAAAAAAGGCACTTTCACACCACAGTTTCCGTGGATTTAGCCTGCTTATCTCATCCACTGGTTGGAGACTAAGCTTTTGAGAGCCTAGCAGAGAAGCTCGCCTTTTGTTTATAGGCAGTAGAGAGAATTAATTTCAACTCACTTGCAGAAGTAGATTTCAGAGGAAGGGATTTGACAAAGTTGTTAAACCCAGTGGAGGCACAAGAGGAAAGCTGGGCTGATTATGTATCTGAGCACTGTCATTTTGAAATTCATTTTGGCCCCCAGAGTATAAATACACTTCAGTATTTTTGTTAGGATTGCCAGAAAATCAGCAAGTGTTCACTTTCTTTGGCCAACAAAAGCATGACTCTCTGTACAAAAATTTTCTGCACATTTATAAACAAGAACATTTAGAAAATCCTCTCTTGCTGAGAGATATGACAACAGATATATTTAACTGTGCCATAAAATAAAGCCGATACAAAGGATACCATTGGGTTGATCAAGCACAGGAAAAGTTTTTATGTTGCTCTTCTGGCACAAACATATATTTATATTTTTAAAAGAGGCCTGTCCAGATAGTAAGCAGCCATGTAATATGAAAAATAGAGATATTTGTTAAAGAAAATGTAAGATACAAGAAACACTGTACATAGGACAATGATACCTCAGTCCCCTTCAAAGTAGACACCTTTGGACCACACACAGTTCTTCCAATCACTGTCAGCTGCCCTGTCATATTTTCCTGAATCTCATTGACAGTCTGAAATCTCTTCCCTTCCAAAGGTGACTTTAGTTTGGAGAAAAGCCAGAAGTCACAGGGCACCAAATCTAGGCTGCAGTGGGGCTGAATCACCTGGATGCTTTAATGTTTTGCCAAAAAACTGCATGAGACATGATGAGTGAGTGCAGGCACATTGTCATGATGAAGCTGCCAATCACTAGTTGCTCATAGCTGTGGCCTTCTGAATCATCCGAATACTTTTCATGGAGGAATGTTCAAGCTTAACACAAAATCTGATGCAAATTCGTCTACTTGCTTAGTTGGTCTACTTGCTCAGTTATCTTGAATGTGACAGCCACACAGTACACATGCTCACTGAAAAGCATCTACTGCCCCCACTGACTAGTACAATGAAGTTGTCATTGCTCACACATGGACATTCCAATCCACTCTCCTTGGCTGCCAGGTTACATTGATGTTGTGCAAACCATTCTTGTTATATTAACCATGGCTGGACTTTTTCCAGATAGACCTTGTCCTATCCCTCCTCAAAATACCTTCCCTGTACTGTGCTGGTCTGATGAGCCACCATCCAAATTTTCATCTTCATTTTCAGTCAGACTTCTCTAGCAAGTATTCCCAGTCTGTTATCTACATTTTCTCACCACTGCACCCTGGTTTTCTGTCCATGCAGGCTATTGCAATGGTGGTTTCCAAGTGATCTGTGGCCTCCTATCCAGATCTAAGGCAAACACTTTCCTCCCTCACAGAATCTCCCAGTTGAAAAAAGGCCACTAGATGATCTCAAGCTTTCTGGCAAGCTTCTTCTGTGAAAGGCCAGAGGATAAATATTTCAGGCTTTGTGAGCCATTCAATCTTGGTTGTAGCTATTCAGCTTCACCACTGTACTGTGAAAGCAGCCACAGACAATACGTCAATGAGTGCACATGTCTGTGTTCCAATAGAAATTTATTTATGGACACTGAAATTTGAACTTTATATCATTTTCACCTATCACAAAATAGTATTCTTTTGATTTTTAAAAATCAGGAAAAAATCGCCCTGACCAGGGTAACTCAGTAGGTTGGGCACTGTTTCGCAAACCAAAAAGTTGCTGATTTGATTCCCAATTGGGTCACATGCCTGGGTTGCATGCAGGCTGGTCCCTAGTTGGGGGCACGCAAGAGATAACTGATTGATGGTTCTCTTGCACATCCATGTTTCTCTTCCTCTCTTTCTCCCTCCCTTCATCTCCCTCTGAAAATAAATAAATAAAATCTTTTTAAATATCAGAAAGAAATGTAGAAATCATTCTTGGATCAGAAGCTAAAATGGGGTGGGATGGATTTGCCCCACAGGTCATAGTTTGTTTAGACCAACCTCCCAAACCCAAACCAGGAGTTTCTTCCCAGCTTCGTAGCCAGCCAGCCAGCCAGGCTCTGCATAAAATTTCTCCAGTTATAAGAAGCTCACCACCTCAGAAGCATCCTGTATTAAGGCCCAGATGAAATGACTGGACCTAGTTCTACCTGCTAAAGACACAAAGAATAACTCAACTTGATCATCACGGCAACCCTTCAAATACTGAAAACCTTAGAAGTTGAAATCTACCACCTTGGCAGTATAGTTCAAGTTTCTTCAATTTTGCTTGCACAACATATTCTTTTAGTGTCTTCCCTGCTCAAGTCTGTAGAAATCTTTCTGCAAGTTTGGCCACAGGAGACAACCCTTCATGTGTGCCCAGTGTAGGGAAGGGTGAGTAATGCTATGTTATTCAGCCATCTGTTCACCATTCTGGGTTCCCTATCATGCACTTCTCTACTTCTCTGGTTCAGGACAATATGTGGTCTTCTTGGAAATTCTTCCCCCTGTTTTTTTTTTATCATCCACACTGTCCGATTCTCTTGTGATGCCCACATTCTCCTTCTCACTGGGTCCTTTTATCTGCCCTGACAGTGGGTTTTACCAAAGCTTAATCCTTGGAGCCTCTCACACTTGCTGTCTTAGGAAATAGATTAATTCTCATGGCTCAGCCATTCCTTCTTTAGGGATTGTTCCCAAGTTGCATGTGCAGCCTCGATCCCATTGTACATGAGCTCCAGGCTCCTACCTCCCACTGCCTAGAAGGCACCAACATAAAGGTAATACTTTATTCTCATCCTAAAACCTCCATGTCCCAAACTGAGTATCTCCTCACAAGATGATGATAAGAATAGCAGTAATAATAGAAATAACGACGAACATTTATTGAGCACTTGTGCTAGGCACTATCCTGAGCTAAAGATTCATTATGTTACTTAACCATTACAACAACCCATGAGGAAAGTACTCTTAGCTCCCTTTTATAGTTGGGAAAATAGGCTCAGAAGTAAAGTGATTTTGTCAAATCCACTGTGCTAATACGTAACAGAATCAGGATTTGAACCCTTAATCAAAGCATGAACTCTTCACTACACTGGGTAGTTTTCGTAACTGGCCAGATGCTGTCACAGGTGGCCCATGAATTCCAAATGCCCTGCCTGGATGGCCTGAAGCAGTCTAACTTCATCACTCAGCCTTCCTATCCAATTGATCACTGCACTACTACTAAAATTCTTTTTCTAAGCAATCAGGAGCCATTTCCCCCTGTTATTCTCACCAGCAACCTACAGCAGATCCCTTGTCATCACCTACTGTTTACTGCAACTCTCTCCTGATGAGTCTTCCTGCATCCATCATGCATGATCCTGCCCAGAATATGTTTGATCAAGCTGGTTCTCTCACTTGAAAGGTTCTCCCTGCCATTCACCTCTTTGCCATTCATTCATTTGACCCATGTTGGAACTGTCCAGCCCTAACTGACCTGAAGCCTCATTCTAGGGGCGAGGAGATAAGGAAGTCTGGAGCATATGTCATCTGTTATGTAATTTAAGTATTTCACATGTGCACTTTTTGTACCTTAGTATTTTTGTCTTAGGTTATTTCAAAAGCAGCGTGTCTGCAAACTAGAGAAAGAGCAGGAAAAGAAAGCTGCAGGTAAAAGAGATTTGAGAAAATGCTGGTGAATTGTAAATGTTTTTATTGCTGGACTTCTCAAGCCTTCAGTAAGCTAATGTGCATTGGAAATATCAATACACAAGGGAAAAAGAGCTGCAAAGATGTTTCTGTAAGGTACTGAGACACATTTTTCCCCCTTTCTCCTTTTGAGCAGGTTGAGAAACCAGGGCTCTGAAGCCCAACTTTTAGGAAAAGCTATTCTAGGACTGCCTATCCAAATGCTAGGCATGCATTGGAAGTGAAAGACAGAGGTGATGAAGGGAGAGGAGTCCTGGACTTGGAGTCAGGAAGACAGACTAAAGCCTCAGATCCAAAATCAGGGTGGTCCTATAAGGATTAAATGAGATAATGCATGTGAAGAGCTCTGCATACGTGTAAAGGCACCGTGTAAACGTGCATATTATTTGATTAAAGATTTTAATTTAAGTACATCTTAAAAATTTTCCCCAGGATTGGCTGTTGGTTTCTTCACCTAAAAATTAAGAAATCATATTCTATCCATAAATAGAGAGCTTCTTACAAAGTATTAGATTAAAGGACTATAAATACATAGATTTTTATTCTCTCCACTTGTAGGAAGCATTTGTTAGGCTTACGTATTTGATTGATCCAAATAAAGAACTGCCAGAAATATATGATACTATTACTTTTCATTGAAGAGAGTATTTTACAAATTACAAAAGTGACTCATTACAATATAACAACTTTAACGTGATTTGCGGTGGTTAAGGGGGTACTGAGGGCATCGGGTAGCTCTGGGCTCCTAGGGAAGGAAGAGAAGGGGACAGAGAGTAGAAGACATGGCATGCTGCCTAAAAATGCCAACAAGCTTCTTGGCTGTATTATCCAGGGCCAGTCCTGTATGTTTTCCACCCTAATGACTTATATACAATTTTAGTGTCTGTATAATTTTTAAAGTGTGAGGTGTGACAGTAAAGGAATGAAACTTGTTTTGTGTGAGGCTTATGAAATCTGAATCATGAGATTAAGGTCTCACTTCGTAAACCCATATAGCTCAGGCCCACGTGCCAGGACTGGAGGGACCTAGACCTCATCTTCCCCAGAATCTGCCCTGCTGAATCCTTACTTCCTTCCCTGCACAATCTCTAGCTCTTGAGGATTTGTGCCCACACTGCTTCAAGAGCTGAGTCATTAAGGCCCCAGACCCTTATTCTCCCCTAAATGACAAACCCACCTGCCTCCCTAACATGGTAGTTTCCCAAAGCACATTCTGTAAGAGGTACCAGGCCTACAGGCACTTGGTACTCAAGTATGTTTGTGATATGCTGCACTCTGAGTGTCTCAATGTACATTAGCATAATAAATGACCCAAGAAGTCCTGCCATGAAAAAAAAACAAACCTTATTTATTGTTTGCCCAGCATGTGGCATATGTGTTAGACCACAGAGCACTATTTTTCCATAGAATGCACACTGAACTCCCACATAACTCACTGTGGAAGATGCTGCTCTGGTCTTACTTGGTCACCCCCTAAATCCCACAATCAAATCAGCATTTTATGCCCCCATTTCTTTATTCATGATTATTTATTTCCCCACGGTATAACTATTTATTGTGAAACTAGATGCACAATACTACCTATACAGAAAGCCTGAGTTTCATCTGGCTTTAGTCACTTTCTAGCTACGTGATATTGAGCAAATTACGTAGCCTTTCTAACTCTCAGTTTTCTTATTTGTAAAATAAAGCAATGATTCCCACCATTCAGGGTTTAATGAGAGCTAAATGTGATTACATATATAAAGTGTTTGGTACAGTCCCCATTACAAGGCACAGAATTAACAGTATCTATGTTATTATTTTCATCATCATCATTATCTAAATAAATGGAAGAAAAATTAGACATCCTCAACCAGCAAATTGTCAAATTAACCAAAATTTTCTTTTATTTTGAGAGGATAATTTGGCTTGCATATTATGAATTTGTCTTGGTTTTAAGAAGTTATTTCAGAGTATCTCAAACTATACTTAGAGACATGAAAAACATGTGTTGGATGATTGTAGAGTTAAGGAAAATCACACCTAACTTAAAAACACTTTGCAAAGAAGTGATTGTTGGTTTAAGGCCAACCTAAAGAGCAGTAAGTAGTGATGTGCCATAAGGCATTCTATTAATTCCTATTTGGTTTGATATATTTCCAACAATTTAAAGAAATATATCTGAGATACATTTACCAAACCTGAACATTAAAAAAATCACGAGCAGTAGCTAATTTAATACATAACTGAATTAAGATTAAAAATTTAAAAAAATTCAACAGGTCTGAATGTCCCAAAATATAAAATTTAGTAGACTTAGATATAAAATATTATAGCCATGGGAGAAAACAACAAAGTAACCCATGCACAGAGAAAAGATGAGCTTGACAACCATTTGTCTAGGGGTTTCAGTTGACCTTTAATGGGGCTAACAATTAGACACTGCTGACAGAAATAAAACAATAATAAAATTAGCAGGCTTTAAGAGCAGGGGGATTACTCAACTGTAAGAAGGAAGAATCTCAGAACAGATTAGGCAGCCTTATTTTTAAGAATTATATTGAAGAATGATGTAAGTTTTGATGATATGGAGGATAACTAGTCTTAAGAGAACTAAACCAAGGAAAACACAATTTATGTTTTTTCCCCTGGGAGCTCCATCAACATAATAGGCTCACTGAAATGGGGTGAAGTCTGTCTTTTAAAGATTTTAGTCAAAGCTGGGTAAGAATCTGCAAGGGAGACATTCCTACATTTGGTGGATGGTAGGAGTACAAGCTCTACAAATACCTAGGACTGCCAGAGAGATGGATAAGTGGGTCCTGAAACCGCTGGAGGCAAAAAATAACAAAACTGAAGCTGTCCTGTGTTGGGCACACATGAGAAGGCAGGGTTCTGTGGGAAAGACAATAATGCTGGGAAAAACAGAAGGCAGCAGAAAAAAAGTAAGGCCAAATATGAGATGGTTGACTCCATAAAAGAAGAAAAGGCATGAGTCTATAGGAGCTGAGCAGGGCTGATATTGTGCACATCACTCATTCATAGGGTTGCCAGGACTTGAAGCCAATCCAACAGCATGTTATACTCAGGAGTACATAACACTGTATCTGAATCCTCCTCAGTGGTGAAGTTCATAATTGCATCTGGCAAAACCCTTTCCAACCTCCAAGGATCTGAAGCCTTGGTCATCCTCAAGGGAAATGTAGCCTGTGTGGTCTCTCTTCCACACTCAGGGCACATATAGTCCTTGTCTCTCATTTGGCATGGATCACACTAGTTGCCATTTATTGAGTACCTATCCTGTGATGGGTGATTTATACATTATCTTGCTTAAATGTCCAAAGAACCATGTGAAATTGATAAAATTATCCCACTTTAAAATGAGAAAGTGATAATTGTCTATGTGGCCACCCCACAAAGGTAGGGAGTTAGAGCAGATCAATCTAATATGCAGAAACAAACAAAAAGAGCCACCTAAAATAGGGAGACAAAGAAACAACCCCGATTGAAAGGAAAGAAGGAATCCCCAGAAAAAGAGCTAAATGAAATTGAGGAAAACAATTTATCAGACATAGAGTTCAAAGTAATCATTATAAGAATGCTCAAGGGATTTGATGAGAACTGCAAGGAACTTTGAGAACTACAAGGAACTTAGTAGGAACTAAATCAACATGTAAAAGGACATACAAACTATGAATAAGAACAAGGTGGAAATGAAGAATACACTAGAAGGAATTAAAAGCAAGCTAGATGAACAGAGGATTGAATCAGAGTGTTGGAAGACAAGGTAGAAAAAAAACACCCAGGCAGAGCAACAAAATGAAAAAAGACTTAAAAAGAATGAGGATCCTTTAGAAGCTTTGGGACAATATGAAATGTAACAATATTTCTGGTATAGGAATACCAGAAATAGAAGAAAGGGAGCAAGGGATAGAAAACATGTTTGAAGAAATAATGACAGAAAACCTCCCTAATTCAGTGAAAGAAAAAGTCATGCAAGTTCACAAAGCACAGAGAGTCCCAATCAAGATGAACCCAAAGAGGCCCACTCCAAGACACATCATAATTAAAATGGCAAAATTTAACGACAAAGAGACAATCTTAAAGGCAGCAAAAGAGAAACAGCTAGTAACATATAAAGGAGGTCTGATAAGGCAATGAGCTGATTTCTCAACAGAAACACTGTAAGCCAGAAGAAACTGGCATGAAATATTCCAAATAATGCAAAACAAGGATCTGCAACCAAGATTACTCTATCTAGCAAGGCTCTCATTTAAAATAGAAGGTGAAATACAGAGCTTCCCAGATTTAAAAAAAGGCAAAAGAGTACATCTACACCAAACCAGCATTGCCAGAGATACTAAAGGGACTACTTTAAGAAGAGATAGAGAGAGAGGGACACAAGTACAAAGGGAAAAAATTGCAATGAATAAGTACCTATGAATAATAACGTTAAATGTATATGGATTAAATGCTCCAATCAAAAGACATAGGGTAGCTGAATAGATAATAAAACATGACCCACATATATGCTGTCTACGAGACCCACCTCAGAGCAAAAGACTTATACAAGCTGAAAGTGAAGGGATGGGAAAAATATTCCATGTGAATGGACATGAACAAAAAGCTGGGGTAGCAATGCTCACATCAGACAAAATAGACTTCAAAACAAAGGTTATAACAAGAGAAAAAGATTACTATATAATACTTAAGGGAGTAGTCCAACAATAGGATATAACCCTTGTAAATATATATGCACCCAATATAGGAGCACTTAAATATATAAAGAAAATCTTGGAGGACTTTAAGAAAGAGATTGACAGCAATATAGTCATTGTAGGGGATTTTAACACTCCACTGTGAAAATAGATAGATCCCCCATACAAAATATCAACAAGGATATAACGGCATTAAATAGAACTCTAGATCAAATGGACTTAATTGATATCTATAGAACATTTCACCCCAAAGAACCAAAACACACATTCTTCTCAAATGCATATGAATCATTTTCAAAGAGAGACCACATGGTAAGACACAAAGCAAGCATTAACAAATTCAAGAAAACTGAAATCATATCAAGCATCTTCTTGGATCACAACAGCTTAAAACTAGAAACCAACCTCAAGGAAAAAACTAAAACACATTCAAATACATGGGTGCTGAATAACAGGTTATTAAATAACAAATGAGTTCACAATGAGATCAAGGAAGAAATAAAAAAATATCTGGAAATAAATGAAAATGAACACACAGCACAAAACTTATGGGACACAGCAAAAGCTGTCCTGAGAGGGAAGTTCACAGCAATACAGGTCTACCTAAAGAAGACAAAAACGTTTCAAATAAACAACTAACCCTACATCTACAAGAACTGGAGGAACAACAACAAACAAAGCACAGAGTAAGCAGAAGGAAGGATATAATAAAGACCACAGCAGAATAAAATGATATGAGTAAAAAAACAATTCAAATGATCAATAAATCCAGGAGTTGGTTCTTTGAAAATGTAAACTAAATTGACAAAACTTTAACCAGAATCATCAAGAAAAATGAGAGAGGAGCCAAACAAATAAAATCAGACGTGAAAGATGGGAAGTAACAATGATACCACAGATTACAAAGGATTGTAAGAAATTACTATGAACAACTATATGCCAGGATTGGACAACCTGAGTGAAACAGACAAATTTCTAGAACATACACCCTTCCAAAACTGAATCAAGAAGCAGCAGAAAGCCTGAATAGACCAATAAAAAAACTAGTGAAATTGGAGCAGTGATCATAAAACTTCTGGCACACAAAAGCTCTGGACTACGTGGCTTCACAGGCAAATTTTACCATTTGCTATTTGCCTTAAATGTTTACCAAACATTTAAGAAGAACTAATAGCTACTCTTCTCAAACTATTTCAAAAAATTCAAGAGGAGGGAAGATTTCCAAACTCTTTTTACAAGGCTAGTATTATCCGAATTTCAAAACCAGGTAAAGATGCAACAAAGAAAGAAAATTAAAGGCAAATATTTCTGATGAACATATATGCTAAAATCCTCAACAAAATATTAACAAACCAGATACAGCAATACATTAAAAAGATCATACATCATGATCAAGTGAGATTTATTCCAGGGATGCAAGGATAGTATAATACTTGCAAATCAATAAACATAATACACCACATAAACAAAATGAAAGATAAAAATCACATGATCATATCAATAGATACAGCAAAAGCATTTGATAAAATCCAGCACCCACTCATAATAAAAACATCCAGCAAACTTGGAATAGAGGGTGCATACCTCGACATAATAAAGGCCATATACAAAAAAATCTGCTGCCACCATCATACTCAATGTGCAAAACTACAAGCACTTCCCTTAAGACCAGGCATAAGACAGGGATATCTGCTTTCATCTCTCTTAGTCAACATAGTACTGGAAGTCATAGGCACAGAAATCAGATAAGAAGAAGAAATAAAAGGCATCCAAATTGGAAAGGAGGAAGTAAAACTGTCATTATTTGCAGATGACATGACAGTGTACACAGAAAATCCTATAGGCTCCACCAAATAGCTACTTGACCTAGTAAGTGAATTCAGCAAGTAGTGGGACACAAACTCAATGTTCAGAAATCGATGGCATTTTTGTATACCAACTATGAACTATCAAAAAGAGAAGCTAAGAAAAAAAAACCCATTTACTATAGCAACACACACAAAAAATAAAGTACCTAGGAATAAATTTAACCAAGGAGGTAAAAGACTTGTACTTGGAAAACTATAGGACACTGTAGAAGAAAAAAAGTGAGGAAGATACAAATAAATGGAAGCATATAGTATGTTCATGGATTAGAAGAATTAGCATCATTAAAATGTCCATACTACCCAAAGCAATCTATAGATTCAATGCAATTCCTATTAAAATATCAATGGCATATTCACAGATCTAGAAGAAATAGTCCAAAAATTTATATGAAGCCAAAAAAGACCCCAAATAACCTCAGCAATCTTAAGAAAGAACAAAGTTGAAGGGACCACAATACCAGATATCAAACTTTCCTATAAGGCCACTGTATTCAAAATAGTCTGGTACTGGCTTAAGAATAGATGCATAGATCAATGGAACAGAATAGAAAGCCCAGAAATAAACCCATGTCTCTATGGTCAATTGATATTTGACAAAGGGGGCACTGAGCATACAATTGAGTAAAGATAGTGTCTTCAATAAATGGTGTTGGGAGAACTAGACTGGTATACATGTACACACACACACACAAAGTAGACCACCAACTTACACCACATACCAGAATAAACTCAAAATGGAAGAAAGACTTAAGTATTAAGTCATGACACAATAAAAATCCTAGCAGAAAAGACAGGCAGTAAAATTTCAGATATACCAGGCAGCAATATTTTTGCTGATACATCTCCTAGGGCAAAGGAAATAAAGAAAAAAATTAACACATGGGACTACATCAAATTAAAAAGCTTCTGCATGGCTAAAGAAACCATCATCAAAGTGAAAAGGGAACCAACTGTATGGGAGAACATATTTGCCAATGATACATCAGACAAGGGTTTAATCTCCAAAATACATAAAGAACTCATATGACTCACCACCAGAAAGACAAACAACCCAATTAAAAAAGGGGCAAAAGACCTGAATAGATACTTCTCCAAGGAAGATATACAGATGTCCCACAGACATATTAAAAAATGCTCAATATCACTAGCCATCAGAGAGATGCAAATTAAAACCACAGTGAGATATCACCTCACGCCTGCCAAAATGGCTATTATTAAAGAATCAACAAACAACAAGTGCTGGTGAGGTTGTGGAGAAAAGAGAACCCTAGTGCACTGTTGGTGGGAATGCAGACTGGTGCAGCCACTATGGAAAACAGTATGGAATTTCCTCAAAAAAACTAAAGAGGAACTGTCTTTTGATCCAGTTATCCAACTGCTGGGATTGTATCCTAAAATTCTGAAACACCATTCAAAAGAACCTATGCATCCCAATGTTCATAGCAGCGTTATTTATAATAGCCAAGTGCTAGAAACAGCCTAAGCGCCCATCAGTAAATAAGTGGATAAAAAAACTGTGGTTCATTTACATAGTGGAATACTTCACAGCAGAAAGGAAGAAGGAACCCCTACCCTTCACAACAGCATGGATGGAACTGGATAGTATTATGCTAAGTGAAATAGGTCAGGTGGTGAAAGACAAATACCATATGATCTCACCTATAAGTGGAACCTAATCAACAAAACAAATGAATGAGCAAAAATAGAACCAGAGACATGGAAATAAAGAGCAAACTGACAGTGATCAGAGGGGAGGGAAGAGGGGAATAATGGGACGAAGGGGAAGGGACAAGTCAAAGAACATGAATAGAGGACTCATGGGCAGGAACAATGGGATGGGGATTGACTCTGGGAGCAGGGAGGGGGACAGAAAAGTGGAGAGCAATGGGGGAAAAAGTGGGACAACTATAACTGAACAACAACAACTTTGAAAACCCTGTGTTGCATATACACAATGGACACTATGCAGCAGTGAAAAAGAAGGACTTCCTATCTTTTGCAACAGCATGGATGGAACTGGAGACTATTATGCTAAATGAAATAAGCCAGTTGGCAAAAGACAAATACCATACAATGTCACTCATATGATGACTCTAATGAACAAAATAAACTAATGAGCAAAACAAACCAGAGGTACAGAATCATGGAATAGTCTGACAACTATAAGAGGGGAAAAGGGAGGTGGGGTCTGTTTGAAAGGTGGAGAGGATTAGTCAAAGAACATATATGAAGGACTCATGGACGTGGACAACAGTGTAGGGATTGACTAAGGAATGGGGGAGTGGGCTGGGTAGAGGAGGATGAAGGTGGGAAGACTGGGACAACTATAATAGCATAAATAATTAAAAATTAAAATAATAAAAAAATTAAAAATAATTATCTTGTGGAGCTTTTTAAAAACACAGATCCCTGGCCCCACTGTGTATCCACAGACCCAGACATTCCTGGGGCTGGGCTCCAGGCATGTGTGTATTTTAAAAATATTCTGATATCTTAAAGCCCTTCCCTTTACTAAGCTGATCATTAAAAACTATTGTGCAAGAAAATCACATTAGATGTTTAAACATAAGCACAGACATGGAGGTCCTGACTCACAAGATGCTTGGTAGCCCTTCTCTATCGTCTTCTCCCGCTGCCCCAGCTTTGAGCACAGCCCCTTACCTCTGAGTCCTTTCAGAAGTGCAGATAGGATTTATGATTTGGAATTTCAAAAGCCATTCCTGTTGGGGATGTAGGTTTTGTGCAAAGTAGAAATAGTGACGAGGAAAAATATAGCAGAGATGGTGTGGTCAAGGGAGGAAGATAAGGAAATAAAGTAGAATTTTTGGCATTTTGGGCATCCTACATTCTCAGGCATCCAGTACCTCAAAGTTGAGAGGGGAACTTTAAAAATCAAAGACCTGAAATCCTACTTCTGCCTGGGTCATTTGGAAATGACAACTTATCCTAATGTTCTGTGACAATATTCTCAGATACCTTATAATTCCATTTTCCCCACCATTTCAAGGACCACAGTCTCCCAATTCAAAAGAGGTGACTCATTTTCAAATCAGGAAGTGAGCACATGGGTAAAAGTCAACAAGGAGGTCAGCATGTTTAAGTCATAATATTTTGTACCTGCTGTGAAGAAAATGGTTTTTTATTCAAAGAAAGAGAACCAAGGTGAGGGAAAAAGGCTCCTTCAGCTTTAATCCAATAGAACCAGGTAGATGAGCCAAGAACTTCAGCTCTAGAAGCCAGATCACCTGGATTCAAATCCGAGCTCTGAAACCACAGATCATTTAATTAGAGTCTCCGAGCCTCAGTTTTCTCATGTGTTAACTGGGAAATAATAATATTTTAAAAATGAGATATATTATTATTAATTATCCTGAAAATGCAGTTATTTTAGTGTTGTTTTTTTTTTTTTTTTTTTTGTAACCAACATTGAACCATTACTGTGACTTGGGTCCTCCCTGAGTGCTTTACACCTGCTGTCTCTCAGAATATTCACAGAAACCATTGGAGGTGGGTACTATTATTATCTGTATCAAAAGCTGAGGGTTTAGGTAGTTGGCTTGAAGTTACATGGCTGGGAATGGTGGTCTAGAAGCAAAGCAGGCCAATGCCAGAGCTGCACCCTGAATAATAGTGTGAGTGTGCCCCTTCTCATTCCCAGCCCTGCCATTTTCTGAGTGCTCCTGTGTGTGAGCAGAATCCTGGGGGTGCCATGGGCCACTGAACATGATATGCTGTCAATTGGCTCCAGGGCACAGGAGCCATAACCTTGCTCTTAGCACACTGCCCTGCGCCGCACAATCTCTGTGGTTTAGCTGCCTACTGTAGTTTTTAGTTCAGAAATTTCTGGACAGAGATTTCTGTTAAGCCTGGAATGTACAGTGAAATGCTCTGGAGAATGAATCGACTGCCTGCTCTCAGAGGTGTGCCTCTGGGGAGAGGTTCTTTGCCAAGGAGAAATCTGGTTTTCTAAAGTGAGCTGAAACTTCCCTTGTCCTGAGGCGGCTTTATTAACAATTTACCTCATGAGTGTCCAGGTATGAAGAAGAAAGTTTGTATAGCAGCCCTGAACAGATGATTTTCTTGGCTGTCTGTATAAAGGAGGGGAGGGGGAGCCTTGAAAGAGAACTTTGCTAACATGGTTAAATGTACAACTGTAAAACAATATTTTTTTCCAAAATATTTCAAGTGAAGGAACACATCTGAACATGAGGTCACTGCCCCTCCCCCTCCCATTATCATATGTCATACTTTTCCCTTATTGTGCTGAAATGGTCTTCCCTTGGCTGTAACCTGACAGATTTTAGATGCTGGAATGTGCCAAAGTGATGACCATCACTTATGGAGGGACTCAGGCTCAAACAATCCTTTTCTGGGCAGATGTTTATTTATTCATAAAATTCTTTCCCAGGGAGTTAAGCTGCACCTTGGCATTCTTAATTCAAGGAGTGGCCTTTAAAATGTTGAATTGACATCTGGAAGGAACAAGCAACAACTGAGTGTCACTTTTGGCTGCCCATGTTTGTGTGGTGAGAGAAGCAGATTGATGACTGCTTAGATTGACCAAAACAGAGGTGGTTTGGAGAAGGTCACCGGGGGCAAAGAGGCAGGTGGAATTCTTCCAGAATCTTCTGGGGTCTCATAACTGCATTCCGTTTTGGGCTCATGACCTGCTCTTGGACCAAGTAGTCTGAAAGGAGAGCCCAGACATATAGTCTTGCTAAGAACTACTGAACAAACAAAAAGTGCTCCTGTAGTTTTTGGGCATAGAAAACAAGTGAACTTGTTAATGGCTTCTTAAATCCCAAAAGCAGTCCTTAGCTAGAGAAATCAATTATCTGTTACACAAAAGAGTATCTGTGGGCAGTGGGAGGTTATAGAACCAAAAATCGTTCTGTTGACAGATCCTGAGGACCAGCTGTAGGTGCAGACCATAACGAGTTCCATCCCCAAAGGTCATCAATGGGTGAACAACAGGACAGAAGCAGAGGCCACACTGAGGAAGCACAAGGTTTGAGAACTAGTGACTCAGAACTGTAATTACAGAATACATCCCTCTCCCTCACATTTCACCCCAAGCTTCATAAGAAAAAGAGGTGAACACAGGGAATAAGAAGGATCTTCAATCCCTATTTGCCTCTCATCTCTTCTCAACCACATGTGCTAAAGTATGTGAGCTCTTTGGTGAAATTATCCACAAAAGAATGCCTTTGTCTCCTCTAGAAAAGTTAAATGGCTCTGTAATTTATTCTAAGAGGAGTTAAAAACCAGTAAGATAAAAAGGAATGTGTCCTAGGGTTAGAGGCTGGATAGAGGAAGAAAATGGGGGAGGGAGGGAGGACAATATGACTTGAAACTGTCAAAGCAAGAGACTTTGTGGGTGGCTGGGAAGTGAGGCTGCTCAACTGGAAAGGAGAAAGAGAGAACACTGGCTTCTTGGAGTTTTAGCTCAGAACATAACTATACAGAGGTCTGTCCAGATCAAAAAGGTTGAAGGATACCTGCCTCCCAAGCAAGCAAAGCAGGACTGAGCCCATCCCCAGCACAGATCCTGACTACCACCGATTGAGGGCTGACCCTTTGCATGTGCTTCTACGTACCTGCAAGGATAAAAAGATGACTTCCTTTTCAGAAGTGACTCTGGTGTGCACCAGTCTCGACATCAGGCGGGAGAAGCGGCAATGGGACAAACATTGCTTGCAAGCCACAATCTAATTTGATTTTAATGACATCTCCTGGCCTTCCTTAACATAAGCCAAACCATTTCAGTTATTTCATGACTTCACTTTCAATCACACTTTAACCATGTTTTCCTAAGAATGAACATTATGCAACACTGCCTGAAAGGCACAAGGATTTTCTTCCCTTTTCCCACATCACAGTTAAGTCATTGTGCAAAAGTCATTAAAATTCAGGAAATTTCTGGCTCTTGATCATGTTCTACTGACAATCAGGAGCAAACTGACGCCACAGACTATGAATGAGTCTTGCTCATGACAAGAACTGGTTGTCTTCCTGTGTGGAATGTCCTCCTTTCCCCAATGTTCCCCCTGGACCCTAGCTATCCCTCACAGCCCAGCCCCGCACGCCAGAGCTGAGTAGAGAGCTCTGACCCAGACACTACAGCTCCCACCATTTATGCCACTCACACTGCACGTACTTTCTGCCTTTTTTTGGTAGTGTTTTGTGCCCGTGCCTGACTACAATTTAAGACAGGTAGCTTCTGGCAGCTATAGACTGTTACTTTCCTTAGCACTTAGCCGCCATGGTGTCCTGCTTCTGAAAAGTGCTGACAGTATGTTAACTGAATGACTGAATGCATGAATAAATGCACTGGCCTCTCCCCTAAGTGACAAACAGTCCTGCAATGAAGTGAATATTCTCTCTCTTGTCTTTCAGATTCTCCAGTGTTCCAAGAAATATATATATATATATATATCTTCCTTCCCTGAAGAAAGTATATATATTTTGTGTATCCAGTTTTGACAGAACCAAAGTTTAGGCTTAGAATAATGTAAATTTTCATCATATAGTGCCAATTTCTTATTTAAAAAATATGTTTGAAAAAAAGAGAAGGCTATATGGCATAGTAGGTGCTCAATAAATGTGTTGAGTGAATGAATAAATGAGTACCTTAGTAGTAGTAATAGAAATTTGGATAAAAGAAAACTAAAAACAAAACAAAACAAAACAAAAAAACAACATGGATCTACCTTTTGACCTAGCAGTCCCACTGCTAGGATTATATCCTAAGAACCCTGAAACACCAGTCCAAAAGAACCTATGCACCCCTATGTTCATATCGGCACAATTTACAATAGCCAAGTGTTGGAAGCAACCCAGGTGCCCATCAATAAATGAATGGATCAAAAAAACTATGGTACATTTGCACAATGGAATTCTATGCAGTAGAAAGAAAGAAGGAACTCCTACCCTTTGCAACAGCATGGATGGAACTGGAGAGCATCATGCTAAGTGAAATAAGCCAGGAAGTGAAAAACAAATACCATATGATCTCACCCTTAACAGGAACCTAATCAACAAAACAAATAAACAAGCAAAATATAACCAAAGACACTGAAATTGAGAACAGACTGACAGTCACCAGAGGGGAGAGGGGAGGGAAGATCAGGGGAAAAGGGGAAGGGTTTACAGGAACAAGTATAAAGGACACATGGATAAAAACTAGGGGGGTGGAAATAGGAGGGAGGTGGGGAGGGCTGGGGTGGTGGGCTGAGATGGGAGTAAAAGACAGAAAACTGTACAAGAACAACAATTAAAATAAATTTTAAAAACTTCCAAAAAAAAGAAATTTGTATAAAAATAGGAACAGAAACAGGAATGGAAAAAGTATAGATGCACAGGAAATTTAGAAAAGAAGTAGAAATAAAGTAGGGGAGAAAGAAAGGAGACCCAAGTCTAATTAAGTTCTAAGTCAGCAATTCTGTGTTTACTACAAACTTGTATGAGATAATTTCATAAATAGAGAGGCAAGGTAGTTGCATGAGAAGAGAATTGGCTTGGAAGAGAAACAGCTGGATTCTGACATACACTCAGTCACTGTGTGACCTTGAACAAGTGACTCAACCTCTCTGAGCCTCACTATTTTTAAACTTGATTTTCAAGTAATTTTAGATTTATAGAAAATTTGTAAAACTACAAAGAGTTCCCATATATAACTCACCTAGCTTCCTAATGTTAGCATCTTTCACAACCATAGTACCATTATCAATTAATGTTGATAAATTAATACTAATTAAACTACATGTCTTATTAGATTTTCACCAGTTTTCCCATTAACATTTTTTTCTAGTCCAGTGTCCAATAGGTTCCCATGCTGCATTTAGTTGACAGTCAAAGACTGTCTCCTGAAGTCTTTGATAATTCCTCAGTTTTTACTTAACCCTTCATCATTTTGATACCTTTCAATAGTAAAATGCCCCTCCATTTGAGGTTGTCTGATGATTTTTCCCCCCATGATTAGAGTTATGCTTTTTGAGGGGTGGGCAAGAAAGCCAAGGCAATGGTGTCATGCCCTTCTCAGTGCATCATATCAGGAGATGCACATCAAGATGTCTTACCTGAGCACGTTGACTTTAAGCACCTAAGGTGGTGTTGACTGGGTTTCTGCACTGCTCTACCTTTCCTTTAGTAACTAATAAGTATTTTGCAGAGAGGTACTATTAAACTATGCAAATATTTTGTTTCTCATCATAATTTTGCACAAAAATTTCAGCATTCATCAGTGCTTCTTGCCTGTAATATCTTATTACTGGAGTGTCTTAATGGTGATTTCTATTCCCCTCATTCCTTTTACATTTATTAACTGAAATTCTTTTATAAGTAAGACCTGTACATTACCCTCCTCTCCCATTGATATATGTATTCACTTATTCACATAAGCACAAATTCATAAATATTTATTTTATTCTACAGACTATAATCCAATACTATGATTATCACATTTGTTGTTTAAGTTTCACTTTCTTCATCTGAGTCAAGGACAATGACAACTGCCTTTCAAAACTGTCCTAAGGAGTAAATAAGAAAATATCCAATCCAGAGCACCTGGTAAATAAATGCTAGCTGTTTTCCTTTTCTTTCTTTATATAAAGTAAAGCCATGGTAATTTGTAGGCAAAACCCTTCTAAATAAGTGAAGATCTGAATTTAAGAATTCTCCCTTAATGTAATGCAGCTTTTCTACCCTAAGGTATATAAACAACAAGAATTTAGCTATCCCAGTGTTGTCTAGTGGAGGTCATTTGGGATCTGTCTGTAATGACTATATAACATTGAACACTGATTTTTAATCAGCATGCCCGTAATTTGTATGAAAATAGATGCTTGAGAATACTTGAAAACAGTGTGTTCTCTTGAGTAGTTTAAGTGTTTTCCCAGAAATCTTGTTTACGCTCTGAAGTTGCTTAGATAAACTATTTTCAGAGATAGTCCAAAGCATGCCTCAACCCAGTTGTGGTTCATATCATCATTTACTCTGAACTAGTGAAATCACTGATCCACTTTTGATTCCCAAGGTTATAACAGTGAATGGAAGAAATCCAAGTTCTCTTCCTCCAAAAATTAATTTAAAATTAGATTTCAAACGTTTGGGCAAATCACTTTTAGTTCAGGTAGAATTTAAAACAATAGGAACAACAAAGGACAAGGGCAAGGTCCTGAGCTGTGTGAGAATGACTGGATCTGGAAGTTTAAAATAATTCACAAAGTACGGTAAAATCCACGTATGAAGTCACACAGTTTACTGGAACTTTCATTACCCACCCAGTTTTATCAGTAAAGAAAAGCAAGAATGTCAGATTTATTTTAAAAAACAACATTGGGGCAGTGTGGTTCACAACCTCTCACATGGACTCCCAAAGTCTGTCTTACTCAATTTGGGGTGCAACCAGGAATCTAAATTTTTGTCAGGTGCTACCCCCCAATATGAGCCTTGTTACAGGTGGAAGGCAGAATACCACAGTGGTTCAGAGCTCAGGTTCTTGACAATGTGGTTTTAAATCTCACTATTGCCAACTACCACCCTTGTAACCTTGAGCAAATGACTTCATCTCCTTGTGCCTCAGTATCTTCATTGGTAAGGTAGGGTTAATGATGGTATCTGTCTACCAGGGTTGTTAAGAGGAGCAAATAAATGGTACACATAAGTGATCAGCAGGACAGTACTATATGGATATCAGCAATTCCAATGGATAAATGGATCTCCCTTTGAGAAGCATGTCTGGGCAGAGAACTAACTGCTTGGGCTGGGCCTCTAACACTTTCTGCATCCACTGTACCTTACTATGGTCACTGACATTTATTTTACATCTATCACCAGGGTCATGATTGGCAGGCTACGGAGACTACGACGTGAACAGCTATCATTATAAAGTACTTAAGTAACAAAGACTGATTGATCCTCTGTCAATCAGAGATGTGAAGGACCAGAATGGGAGTATCCTCTTAGGTAGTTTATTAGATGACTAAAATAGTAAACTACTACATTTGCAGAGTTAAATCAACCACCAACCAACAAATATGGAGACTGAAATTTTGTGTTTTAATATTCAAGGCAAAAGAAATTAAACCCAAAAGACAGAAAATGTAGAACAGAAAACTCTGGGTTTGGGGATCTACTATGGAAGAAAAGTGTTCTTTAAGCCCAAGAGCACAGCATCCAGGACCCCAGCCTTGCATGGAAACCTGCCTCTCCTCCTTCCTGTCCCTGTCCTTGCTCCAGGGCCACAGTGTATCAGCCATTGGCCCTTTTCCTCCTTGTGAGCGGCCAGACCTCTTATAGTGCCTCCATCCTAAGTGTTCCCAGACTCCAGTCACAGATGTCTTCTTTGGAACTGGTTTCTGGTTTTCCCTCATAGGCCTTGGAGGGATTTCCTGGAAGATGGGGATCTGGATGGGATACAAAGGGCAGGAGTGGGATGATACATTGCCTCTCAAGCCCATGTTCTTCCCTGCTCTTCTGACCCAGGTATTGGTGTTTAGTATCATGGGGGGAGCCTAAGGGTGGAAGAGGGGGATAGGCTAGATGGATCTCATGGCCAGGGATCATGTTGTCCAAGTTCAAAATTGAGACATAGGACCTTAAAAGCACCAGTAGGAACCAGGGGGAGAATATTTGAATGGATCCAGGGCAAATATTTTGGCAAGGGAGGTGATAAAGGGTGGGGACTGGCTGTCCAAAGGGTGAAGGCATACAGACTTGGTAATGACATGGGGTGGAGAGAGGATCACTTAGGTTTCAGGGTTGGTTAGAGTGAAGTGAGAAGGATGATGACAGTGTGTTGCCTATCTCATTGCCTGGAAAGAAAGCAGCCATCAAGGAAGCCATCAAGGACAGATACTGACAGCAGCCATACCTGTCAATACAGACAGGTAGATGAGATGTCAGTAACAGACAAACCTAAAAGGAGAAATATGCTTAAAAGTCACTTACTAGCAATTCTTACAAAAATATCTTAAAGTGGCTTCTTACCTCATTAAATCTCATGACAAGATCTTCAAGGGCATTGTGCTCTCCATTCTGGGAGTTAAGAATGGACGCTGAGATGGATGCTTTGAGGCAGGGCAGGGACCTCTGACATTCTGGAGTGCCCAAGTTCTGGGTCAAGAAGCAAAGATAGTCAACTGGCAAGACCCTTCGGTAAATATTCTGTTCCTGCTCCATCAGGATGCTGGCAACTTCCTCAGGAAACTGGATGAGGGGCTGCAGATCAATCAGTTCCTTGCTGATCCCAGCTGAACTTGAAGGGAGGGCACTGGAGTTGGCCATAGAGGTGCCTGTTTGGCGTTCTGAAATAAAGCCACAAAAACCGTGGTCACATCGAGGTTGGTATCCCTTACAACAGAAATTACTTGAAAGGCATTCAAAATCTTGTAGGTTTCTTTATCAAAGTTTCTGCTTGGTGAATCATTCTATACCATCTTTCTTGTTATAGAGACCAGATATCTGCCCTGCCTGCTTCCTCCTGCCCTCTCCTTACCCTGGGGCTGGGGGTATGCATAGTTTCCCATTTTCAGAAGCAAAACTGATCTAGTTCTCTAACTAGAAAAACTGACCTAGTTTTCTAACTAGAAAACACTGTTCTCTAACCAGTTCACTATGATACTTTGCAGAGTAGTAGCGAAGTAAAATGTACCTCATCCTCCAGTGCTAACCATCAGACTGAAAAGAAATGTGATGAGTATGGGCACAGTCATTGAAATGAAAGAGAAAAGAAGGCTGTAGGGGGAGAAGGCATGCACATGTACATGCATATGTGTGTGAACATGTAGGAGAACCAGGGACTCTGCATTTGAGGTTTCAAATCTTCATGGTCTACTCTGCGAACATCCCACTCTCAAAACTCTGATTCCACTGAGATCCGTTTGGGGATTTTTAGGGATAGAACCACTTATAAAAGTAAGAAAGGAACAAGTAATAAGGACACATATCTAAATCAATAAATCTTCTTCCCTGGCCCATAACTGGTAGGAAGAAGATGGCATGGGTGAGGAAGTGGTGAGAGCATTTTACAGAAGTATCAAATACATCTGTAGACTCAATGTTATTCCCTCAACACAAATTCACTTTATTTTGACCACTACCTCTCTAATCTGTCTCTTAACTTCCTCCCTATGTTATTCATTTAGTCACCAGTCATCCATCAATTCATTCAAAAACTAAAAATCTATGATGAGTCCTAGAACAGAATTTCCCGAAGTATGATCAGTTTTGTGGCCAGCTAAGTTGGGCAAACGTCATATTCTTGTCACAAATTCTATTCCTGGAAATACACGAGGCACATGAGTACACCTATAAAGATTCAAAAGGATCCGCCAGTAAAGAAATCTATGCACACTGCTTAACTCAGTTTCTTCAGAGCCATACTTTATGTAACACCTACTATGCCATTCTGTGTGACTAGCGTTGGTTGGAACCGCTTCAGGAAATGCTGCCCTGAGGGGCAAGCTGTTCTTGCTCTCCATCCAGTTCACATCTTTTCCTTCCTGGCAGTGCCTCCCTGGCCAGCCCTCCTTCAAGCTTCTTCTCCTGATACTTCATATTTGAAAGTAGTTAAAAGTAAGGCAGGTGCTCAAATTTATATGGCATAGATGGCTTCACTCTTCAACTTTGTGAATAGTTTACAAAGTGACTGGATTTCCTGAAAATTCAGTCAGAATGTGGTCTGATGACAGAGGCAGACTACAGTTTCTAAATACAAATAATTTATGTACAAGGAATGAGCCATATATAGGAAGTCTTCCCAGAAGTAACCAACTCTAAGTCATGATTTCAAAGTACAACACTCTGTGAAGAAAACAAAAGTAACTGCCAAGTCTTATGAAACTGCTTATTTAATATGAAAGAGAAGAGATAATATAATACAATATGTAAGTAATGTAAGATAAAATGATATATCATAAACCGTAATGTATCTTGAGATAGGAATCACATGCTGTTATAATGAATAAAGAGTCTAGTGACTGGTGGGAAATAGATTTCAAGGAGCCCTAAAAAACTAAACAAAAGAAGAAAAAGAAGCATGGTCAGTGTAACCCTAATAAATGTAGTGGCTCATGTGTCTCAGTATGGGTGTGGCACCATACTCAAAGGAAACACAAATCTGATGTTAGAGCCTTGACACATAATGTAGACCTTTAGTGTAGGTTTCCTTAAAGCAGGATTACTCTGGATTTTTTTTAATCATTCACCACAAAGAAACATGCCAGAAATCTTCTGCAACATAATTTTCTGTCCTCCATGTTCCACATTTTTAGTAGCTGTCAAAAAAACAAACTTAGAAAGAGATCAGGTTTGTGGTTGTGACACATAAGGACTGGAGGGAGGGGGAGCTGGAGGAAGGTGGTCCAAAGAACAAACTTCCAGTTATAATTAAGTACTAGGGATTTAATGATGATTACAGTTAACACTGCTATATGATACATATTAAAGTAGTTAACAGAGTAAATCCTAAGAGTTCTCACTACAAGGAAAATATTTTTTCTTTTTTCTGTTTTTATTCTATGTATCTATATGAGATGATGGTTGCCAACTGAACTTAGTATGGTCATCTTGCCACATCCTATGTAAGTCAAATCACTATGCAGTATACCTTAACTTGTTTGGTGATGTATGTCATTTATATTTCAGTAAAGCTGGAAAAAGGTATTTCTCACTTTTTCTCATTCCTGCTAACTTCTCTTTATAATTTCTTCCTTCCCCCTCAGATGACATGCTCCCATAACTCTCAGCCTTCAGTCACCATCACCCTTCCTCCCTATAATATGGGCAATTCTACAGTGGGTTAAAGGCCCAGGAACTCTGTGGCCCTGGATCCTTCCTCATCAACTGTTAAGCAAACATCATAAAGTCCACTGAAAACTTTAGTTCTTTTAGTGTGAAAAAACTTTAGAAAATTCCTGGCAAATAAAATTATCCACTTCATTTCCTGTCAGTGTTTGCTCTCAGCCCCATGGTCTTCAGTTAATAATTATTCTACAGAAGAAGGGCTACGTCTTTAGACACTTTCACATGCAGAAATGTTTACAATGAGACATAGTAACTTCAAGTTCTAATTCTCCACTCAAATAATAGCTTTCTGAACTAAGTGCTTTAGATGGATTTCAGGAGGTAGGCAATATCACTCATTATGTAAGGCTCACATAAGGTCACTTAAGTAGTAAGCCAGGAAGCTGGTGTTTGAGTCAGGGTCTATTTGACTCCAGAGCTCATGTTCCTGATCATTCAGCATATGGCCTGTGCAGCAACAACATGCCACATTAACATTCTGGTTTTTAAATGCAATTCAAGTGATTTTAGTTAGTACAAATCAACTTCTTGTGCTTATTTGGAGTGATCTGATAAAGTACTCTTCAAGCTCCAAAGGTAAGGATTTGATCCTGGAGGGTGGACAGTGCCCCTCCTTGGTCAGCCTGAAACCATCACTCCAAACACTACATTACACCACATAGGAATGGAGCACACAGAAACTCAGAAGCGCTCTCTTCTTTCCTTCTTACTAGTTTGTAAGAATGTTCCCATGTTTTAAACCAGTATTTGCCAAAGTGTGTTACACTGAATTCATGCAAAACATGGTTCCTTCATTAACAATTTGGAGACATACAAAGCTGAACAAAGTCAAACAAACTCTTTTTCTAGTTTAACTGCAGAACTTCTCAGAGGCTTTAATAATTCTCACAAAGGGGATATAGTTTTATAGCTCTCTTCAAAGTTGTGGTCTGTCTCTATATCACTCACACGGGAATTACACTCCCTTCACACTTTGGTCATCACACTCCGTGACTCCAAATGGGGGAACAGGGCCTAAGGTGTTCATGAGGTTAGCTAGTTTCCAAGGAAGCTTAGTCTGACATGTTCCTGGAACCCCATGTAAAGGTTTAAGGATAAAAGAGGCTTATTTAGGAAACTATAAGTCATTCTCAATGGCTGAAGCATATTTCAGAGAGATGGAGCATCGCTGTAGAAAAGGAGGAGGAAAACTTCATTTTCCAGAAGGCACTAGAATGCAGTATGGCTCACAAAAAAATAAAGGCAGATGGGGGTAGCGGGATGGTCAAATCATATATGTGAAGAAATAGCACCCTAGAGTTCTGGGTCTCTGTGTGGACCTAGGTAATCAGCCCACATTGAAGGAGGGGAATTTGGGCCAAGTCTTCCCTTAAAGGAAGCTGCTCTGACAAGCATCCTCTCTTGCCATCCCCACAGAGTCCTCTCATTCCTTGCTTCCTTCCTTACTGGTGATCAGAACACCCCTGATCCTGCCTATAAGCTGTCATTCCCAGAGGTTGTTCACAAATTGTGCAGCCCAGAAATAACCAGAAAAGCCTCTCCTCTTGATAATAACTTTTCCTTGATAATTGTTCACCCACTGTCCTAGGTACAGTGCCTTTGAGGAACTCCCTCCCCCAAAATTCTGTTCTCTCCCTCAGGGTTAGCACTTGTTCAAAGATGCTAATTTACAGTACCAATCCCATGGAAGAGGCTCAGGCTTTGGCAGCTCTCTCTCTCTCTCTCTCTCTCTCTCTCTCTCTCTCTCTCTCTCTCTCTCTCTCTCTCTCTCTCTCTTTCTCTGTCTTTTGGTCCATATCAAAACTAAAGGCATTTGGTTTATCTTGCTGTGCCTCATATGAAAATCTAGAATTTACCAAATAATCTCACATAATTTGCATAATGTTAGGGAGTCATGACAGAAAGGCATTGGTAATCCTCATTTTTATAAAGCTTGAGCTAAAGAGCCACATGACTTGCCCCAGGATCCATCTGGTGAGTGCTCAGCCATGGAACTGGTAAAAGTTGAGATAGAACCAGAAGATTCTGGCTCCTGGCCCAGTACTCTGCGTTACCATAAGTCCAGCCCAGCCTGAATTATCTTGGGTGTGCTCTGTATCCAGGGGCCAGCCTTATTTGCTGCCAATACATCTGAATGGGTTTAAGAAAGGCTGAGTAGAAATCCATTCATTCATTTACGGAGTGCCTATTAAAACCTGTGCCAGGTTTTGTTTCAGGCTACACTGATGTTGGAATTTAGTGAACAAGAAAAGATCTTATTCATATAGAATATTGTAGGAGAGGAAGCAGATAAACAATGGTATAATATGAGTGCAGGAGGGTGGAGGTGGTAGATGCAGGTGGGGAAGGGGTATGTTTTGCAAAGCATATCTTAAGTAGAATGCTAGCAATTTCCTCAAGTTTTTCTGCAAAAGCTTTCAAAATTTTACCATCCAGGATGCTCTTGGATTGGTCACCCTGATCCTTTTCTAGCATCTCAGTAATAGCTACTCACCTAGATCTTGCACTTTACCACTTGTTAGCTCTTTGCATCAAGTAACTCATTTAAGTGTTACAAAGAACCCTGTAAAGTAAGTGTGTACATAGCAACAGCGATCCTGAGAAAGAACAAAGTTTGAGGAATCATGTTACCTAATATGAAACTATACTATAAAGCCATAGTAATTAAAACAGCATGGAACTGGCATAAAAACACACATGTAGATCAATGGAACAGAATAGAGAGCCCAGAAATAAACCCACACCTTTATAGTCAATTAATATTTGACAGAGGAAGCAAGTGTACAATGGGCTAAAGACAGTTTATTCAATAAATGGTGCTGGGAAAATTGGACAGATATGTGCAGAAAAATGGAACTACACCACCTTCTTACAATAAACACAAGAATAAATTCAAAATGGATCAAAGACTTAAATGTTAGACCCAAAACTATAAAAATTATAGAAAAAAACATAGGCAGCAAAATCTGAGACATTGCTCATAGCAATATTTTATCAGATATATCTCCCCAGGCAAGGGAAACCAAAGAAAGATAAACAAATGGGGCTACATCAAAATAAAAGTTTTTGCACAGCAAAGGAAAACATCAACAAAATAAAAAGACAACCCACGAATGGGAGAACATATTTGTGCATGTATTTGTTAAGGGGTTAATATCCAAAATTTGTAAAGATCTTACAAAACTCAACACCAAAATAACAAACAATCCAATTAAAAAATGAGCAAAGGACCTGAATAGACACTTCTCCAAAGAGGACATACAGAAGGCCAAAGGATGTATGCAAAGATGCTCAGTGTCACTAATCATCATAGAAATGCAAATTAAAACCACAATGAGATACCATCTCATACTTGTCAGAACAAACAACAAGTGCTGGTGAGGATGTGGAGAAAGGGGAACCCTTTTGTACTGTTGGAGGGAATACAGACTGGTACAGCCACTGTGGGAAGAAGTATGGCAATACCTCCAAAAATTAAAAATGGATCTGCCTTTTGACCCAGCAATTCCACTTCTGGGAATATATCTGAAGGAACCCAAAACACTAATTTGAAAGAATATGAGCACCCCTACGTTCATTGCAGTGTTATTTACAATCACCAAGATATGGAAGCAGCCAAGTGTCCATCACTAGATGAGTAGATAAAACAACTATGCAACATTTACACAATGGAATACTACTCAGCTGTAAAAAAGAATAAAATTTTACCTTTTGCAACAGTAAGGACAGACCTGGAAAACATTATGCTAAGTAAAATAAGTCAGTCAGAGAAAGACAGGTTACCATATAATTTCACTCATATGTGGAATCTAATGAACAAACTGAACTAACAGGGAAAATGGGGACAGACTCACAGATGGAGAGTAGGATGGCAGCTAGTTGGGGGGTTGGGGGTTAGGGGTGGAGGGATTGAGCAAAAAGGAAAAAGGACTCATGGACATGGACAACAGTGTAGTGACTGCTAGGGGTGGGGGATATAAGGGGACTAAATGGTAATAAAAATACAACAAATATTAAATTAAAAAATAAAGCAAGTATGATTATCCTTACTCTACAGATAATGAAACAGAGGTCAGAAATGTTCAACAATTTGCCTAAAGACACCAAGCTACTGAGATGGGGCTGGAACTAAAATTCAGCTGTGACTCCCATAGTCCACCTTCAGTGTTTTGAGGGATCCTGTGCATTCCCCCTATTTTCCGCTGAGGCGGTTTACCTGTCTCTCTGGGTAGGGAGAAAGGAGGCTGGTGAGTTAGGCAGGATTATAACTTATAGGAACCTGACTTTAATGAAAAATAAAGCAAAGTATTCCCATTATATTTTGATGGTAGTTTAGTTTTTATCTATGTATCTATCATCTACCTATTCTTTATTTACAAAGAGAAAACCTTTGGGAGAATCTGACATACAGCTCTGCTTCTGCAACATTATCATTCATTCTCATTCTGATTGGCGGTGAAATGAACACAAGTTTTCATGGAAAGCAAATCAAAAATGTAAAGAGCATACCTTTGTCCGAGCAATGCCACTTGTATTGATGTTGAAATTTTTCATGATAAATTTAGGTGAAAAAAAAGTAAGTTGGAAACAATGGAAATATGATCTCATTGGAGGAAAAAAAATTTATAAATTAGGTAATATTTGTATATCTGTCTAGTACATACCAAACTAATAAGTGTTTATATATTGCACAGTTCTGTTTTAACTTTTTTAATGTACGTAAGACAGTATATTTTAAAAAATATCAAAATGATATCCGAAAAAGTCATCCAGAGAACAAAATTCAAATCTTCTGATGGACACAAACTAATTCAGGATTTGAGCTGTTCAGATATCTTCCAATAAATATGGCAATAATGTTTTTGAAAAATTATTTCAAATTACAATTAGGGAAGAAAGTCAGAAAAACTTTTAATTAAATTTGTAGACAGTCCCTTTATTTTAAGCATTAGATTCATCAACTGCAATTTAATATTCTGAATGGTACAATTCCAATTATATAAAATAAGACAGGAGAGAAAAGACATAGATTTATTTTTATAAAAGATTCAGAATTGGTTGAAAGACACTAACTCTCAGGCAGAGCTGAAAAACTGCTTTTCAACAGGAAAGTAATGGGTGTGGAGAAAGGCTAATTAAGTAGTGATTCTCATTATCTGTTATTGGTTTTCAGAGTAACAAATCAATCTTGCAACAAATGCGTCTTGCCTGTCCTCAATACTGCATGAAAAAGATGAGTTCACAAAAATCAACAAAGCATATTATTTCTAAGTCAGTACTTTTAAGAAAATGAAAAAACAATATGCCTACACTGAGAATTAGGTCATATTCAGATAAAAGTTAATCGACTTAACTTTTATTTGAATATGTCTTTTTATCCAAATATGTCTATGAGGCTAACCTCAAAGCAGAAAAAAGTATGACAGAATTCTTATTAATAAAAAACAACTTCTGCATTCTGATTTCCAAAGAAATATATACTCACTGAAAGTATAAAAAAACTTAGAAAAGTATAAAGAATAATCCCATATCAGAGATTAATCTCTGCTAGTATTTTTCATTTCATGTACAAAATAAAATGAGGACAATTTATATGCACTGATATTGAAAATTTTTTCTATAAATACATGCTTTTTTTCTATAAATACACACAAATTTACAAAGTTAGGATCGGAACACATACTTTTTTCTAGAAAGGTACTCTATAGTGCATATTTCCCAAACTCTAAAACTAGTTTTCTAATATTTGATTTTAATGGTTCTTTGTTAGTCAATGTTATGTTTATAGTTTATTACCATTATAAATAACACTGTGATAAAGAGTATTGCAAATATATCAATTTATATGCTTATTAAGTTACTTAATAACATTGAAAGAGAGAAAAATTCCTCATCCACATTGGGAAATTTTCAGGGAGTAGTAGTTTCTTTTCTTTTCATAGCAACTGTTTTATCAGTAACTCTCATTGATCGCCTATTTCTGATTACTTTGGGTAAACAAAATTAATTGAGCCAAAATTCATAAGGTAAGTCATAATAGTGTATTGTGCTATATAGGGGAAAATGGTATTACTCAAAGTTAACAGGAGGGAAACTGTGGAGTGTTGGTGACAATTTAATGTCCTTTGACCAGGCAGCACATTCCTGAAGGATGGCTGACCCTGTAGGTGTGGAGAGTCCTTGAACAGAGCTCAGGCAGGCCACCTGAACTCCAGAATCCAACTTGGCTGAGTTACTTAAACATATACTAGTTACCCTTAAGGGATTTTGTGTCTCAATTATATAATTATAACCATCAATAATAATCAGCATAAACAAGTCATAGTACAATATTATTAAATATACTATAATAACCACTATTTATGATGTGCTAAGAATTGCACTGAGGTCCCTAAAGAGGTCTCGCAATGACTTTATGTAGATTGCATAGCTCCCTATGCTATTATTATACCCATTTCAGGATTTGGAGACAGAGGACAAGGAACCTGTTCAACATCACACTGAGATTAGCAATGGCACCAATGCCACATCAGTCTGACATCAACGCCCAGGCTCCCCCCAATCACCACCCACACTGACTTGAAGGTTTTGTTCCTCTTAGTGTCTCTATATACAACTGACAAGCAGATGTTTTGTTGGTTGTAGGTAAATGGGGCTGGACTCAGACTGAAATCTTGAGTTGGAAGGAATTATAGGAATAGTGGAGATGAATTTCCCACACTTTACAAATCAGGAAACTGTGCCTCTGAGAGGTCAAGGTTCTTGCCCAAGGTCACAGGGCTGATTAGTGGAAAGTTGGACTAGAACTTTGGAGCTTTTTGGAGGCCCCCAACTCCCAGTCCAGAGTATTACCTCTTTATTTCACTGCCTCTCCTACTTGGTGTGGTTAGAAACTCAGGCGCTATAAACTTCTGGGAGGAATGCTCCCCAGCCCCACCCTGCTGAGGTAAGAACGAGGGAAACAGAGAGTATGATCCAGTGGTTGTGAGTGAAGTCTTGGGAGTCACATAGATGTCGGGATGCAGTCCATGTCAGGCACCAACTTGGTGCATGGCCTTGGATAAGTTCTCAACAACTATGTCATAGTGATAATGAGGAAACTAAAAAGAGAAAATGCATGGAAAATGTTTAGCACATATTTAACTCTCAGTAGTCAGCCATTTTTTAAAAAATCGTCATTAATTTATTATTTGAAAGAGGAAGAAGGAATTCTGGGGCCTTTCATCTTAGGAGCCAGATGGGGAGACAGTCATATATCAAACCATTTCAGGCTATGGAAACTTTTGCTTTGTTTTTATAACCTGTAACTTGTACTCTCTGGTGTGGTGCCCACCATAATCAAAAAAAATTTTTTTTAAAGATCCCCAGTGATACTTCATTTATTCATGTATGAAGAAATGTCTATAATGTCTTACCATACATTATAGTAATGAATGCCCCAATTTAAAAACAAGCTCCCCTTCCCCCTAAAAAGTCTGCTGTTCTTAACTCTGCAGCTCATCTCTCTATGAAGAGAACGATTACATTCCTTCTAGCTTGGCATTGTCAGCAAACCCTATCAAGACATCAGAGCTGCCTTAGAGTTAAATCCTTCCATGCTAAAATACTGCTGAGATATTCACATCAGTTTTTTAAAAAGTTTCAGTTACAGTTTACTTTCTAATATTATTCTGTACTTGTTTCAGATGTACAGCACAGTGGTTAGAAAGTCATGTACTTTACAGAGTGGTACCTCCACAGTTTCAAGTACCCTTCTGGCCCCATATATAATTATCATGATATTCCCAAAAGTGGAATCATGGGGTCAAAAGGCAATTCCTTTTTAATTTTTTTGAGGAACCTCCACACTGTTTTCCACAATGGCTGCACCAATTTTCATTCCCATCAGCAATGTACAGTTCTCCAGTTTCTCCACATCTAGGTCAATGCTCATTTTCCTTGATTTTTTAAAAAATTATAGCTATGCCAGTGAGTGTGAAGTGGCATCTTTGGTTTTGATTTGCATATTCCTAGTGAGTAATGATGCCGAGCATCTTTTCATATTCTTATTGATCATTTGTCATATTTTCATGAGAAATATCTATTCAAGTTCTTTGCCCATTTTTGAATTGGGTGTTTTTTGTTGAGTTTTGTATAAAATCTAGATATTAATCTCATTAAGAATGATTTACAAATATTTCATTCTGTGGGTTGCCTTTTGTTTGCTGATAGTGTTCCTTGATGCACAAAAGTTTAAAATTTTGATGAAAGCCAATTTGTCTATTTTTTATTTTGTTGCCTTTGCCTTTGGTGTCACATCCAAGAAAGTATTGACAAATCCAATGTCATGAAGCTTTTCCCACGTTTCAGAGTTTTAGGTCTTACACTTAGGTCATGGACCCATTTTGGGCTAGTTTTTGTATATGACAAGGGCTGTCTGGAAAAAGTCCAGCCATTGTTAATATAACAAGAACAGTTTGTGTGACATCAGTGTATCCTGGCATCCAAGGAGAGTGGACTAGAATGCACATGCATGAAAAATGATGACCACTGTACTAGTTAGTGAGGATGGTAGACGCCATTGAGTGAGCATGTGTACTGTGTGGCTGTCACATTCAAAATGACTGAGTAGAGCAACGAATCTGCATCAAATTTTGCATTAAGCTTCAACATTCCTCCATAGAAACTTTCGCCTATAGAAACTATTTGGATGATTCAGAAGGCCGCAGCTACGGACAACTAGTGATTGGTAGCTTTATCATGACAATGTGCCCACTCTTACATCATGTCTTGTGCAGAGTTTTCTGGTAAAACATTAAATCACTCAGGTGGCTCAGCCCCCCTACAGCCCATATTTGGTGCCCTGTGACTTTTAGCTTTTCCCAAAATTAAAATCAACTTAGAAAGGGAAGAAATTTCATGCTGTTGATGAGATTCAGGAAAATATGATGGGCAGATGATGGCAACTTCAACAAAGGATTTTGCAGAGTGTTTTGAACAGTGGAAGAGATGCTAGGAGAACTGTGAAGTCCCAATGTGCCTACTTTGAAGGGGACTGAGGTGTCATTGTCCTATGTACAATGTTTCTTGCATCTTGTATCTTCTTCAATAAATGCCTCTCTTTTTCATAGTATGTGGCTGGTTACTTTTTGGACAGACCTCATATGATGCAAAGTAGGAGTCCAAATTAATTTTTTTGCATGTGGATATCCAATCTTCCTAGCACTATTTGTTGAAATGATTGCCCTTTCCCCATTTAACAGTCTTGGAATGCTTGTCAACAATTATTTGACCATATATGTGAGGATTTATTTCTGGGCTCTCTATTCAATTTCAGTGGTCTATATGTGTGTCTTTATGCCAGTAACACACTGTTTTGTTTCCTGTAGCTTTGTAGTCTTTCAACAATGCTTGTGGTTTTTTAGTATACAAGTGTTGAACTTCTTTCATACATTTATTTGTAAGCATCTTTTCAATGTTATAGTTAAAAGAATAGTTTCCTTAACTTCACTTTTGGCTTATTCACGGCTAGTGGACAGAAATACAACTGAGCTTATATTATTTTTAATAATATATATTTTTAAAGTTTTTATTTACTGACTTTAGAGAGAGAGGAAGAAGGGGAGGGAGGGAGGGAGAGAGACAGGAAGGGGGAGAGAGAGTGAGAGAGAGAGAGAGAGAAACACCGATTTGTTGTTCCACTCATTGATGCATTCATTGGTTGATTCTTGTATGTGCCCTGATGAGGGATTGAATCCACAACCCTGGCTCATTGGGACGATGCTTTAACCAACTGAACTACCTCACCAGAGCCAAGTGAGCTTGTATTTTGCAATCTTGTTAAACTCATTTCATAGTTCTAATAGTGTTTTAGTGGATTCCTTAGGATTTTTAATATATGAGATCATGTTACATGATAATAGAGATAGCTTTACTTCTTCCTTTCTAATCTGGATGCCTTTTATGTCTTTCCCTTGCTTAATTGCCCTGGCTGGAATCCTCAGTAAATGTTAAATAAAAGCAGTAAGAGTAAATATCTTTGTCCAGTTCCTGATTTTAGATGGAAAGATTTTAGTCTTCCCTCATTATACATTATTTTAGCCATGGGTTTTTTGTAGATGCACTTTACCAAGTTGAGCACATTCCCTTCTGTTCTTATTTTTAGTGTTTTTATCATGAAAGGGTATCGGTTTTCGTCAAATGCTTTTTCTGCATCTGTTGATATGATCATGTGGTTGTTATATATTATTCTATTAATATGGTGTATTGCTTTTTTAAAAAAAGATTTTATTTATTTATTTCTAGAGAGAGGGGAAGGTGGGGAGAGAGGGAGAGAAACATCACTGTGTGGTTGCCTCTTGTGCATCCCACACCAGGGACCTGACCTGCAAACCCGCATGTGTCCTGACTGGGAACCAAACCAGCGACCCTTTGGTTCGCAGGCTGGTATTCAATCCACTGAGCCACACTAGCCAGGGCTTTTTGTTTTTTTTTAATAGTTATTTTTCTCTTCATTTAAAGTAGTTTTATTTTTTTTAAGATTTCATTTATTTATTTTTATAGAGAGAGGGGAAGGAAAGGAGAGAGGGAGAGAAACAACAATGTGTGGTTGCCTCTCACATGCCCCCTACTGGTGATCTGGCTCCAAACCCAGGCATGTGCCCTGACTGGGAATTGAACCAGTGACCCTTTGCTTCACAGGTCCATGCTCAATCCACTGAGCTACACCAGCCAGGGCTATGGTGTATTACTTTGATTTTCACATGTTTAATTGTATATTCATTTTTAAATTAATATATTAGATGTTTAACAACAGTTTAACTGAGAAGAACTTTGTATAAGACCGAGAGACACTTACTATGTATTAACATTTCTGGCCATAACTTGGACCTGTACAATGGACAAGAACAGATGGAAAATGGGGACATGATTACAACCATGACTTCGAATCACAAATGCTCCAATATTTTTTTAATTATGTTTGTTTTAAAGAAAAATATATTAAAAATTTCATGTTGAACATGCACTCTTTATTGCTGTTATTATAATGATATTTTCTACTCCTGATGATATGAGTATCAATTAAAATAGCTGTATGACTTAAAAAAAAAAACTAGTGCATGTTATTTCTGATTTAGCATATGTTATTGCAGAAATGACCTGTATCAGACTTTGGGTAGGCCAAAGTTATTTAATAAGAAAAACACATGAACCTGGAATATTTATTTTGCCCATAAAAGGCAATAATAATGGTAATGATAGCATGACTTGCTCACATTTTAAAAAATATTTTATTTTATTTATTATTAGAGAGAGGGGAAGAGAGGGAGAAAAAGAGGGAGAGAAGCATCAACTGGTTGCCTCTTGCCCCCAACCAGGGACCTGGCCCACAACCCAGGCATGTGCCCTGACTGGGAATTGAACTGGTGACCCTTTGCTTTGCAGGAAGACACCCAACCAAGTCAGCCAAGCTGGTCAAGTTAACTTGCTCATATTTTATTTAATTATCTCCTTTAGATCAACTAGCAACTCTGTGGCCCAAATACAATTGGCATTCCATTTTGTAACTGAGTAAATTCAGGGAGGTTAAGTAACTTGCCTAAATATTCACAGGTAGGAAACAGTGAGACCAGGATTCTGACAGAACCATCTGACATTGAAGTCCATGCTCTTCACCATTTCTTTTCTTTTCTTTTCTTTTCTTTTCTTTTCTTTTCTTTTCTTTTCTTTTCTTTTCAAATCCTTTCCCAAGGATACATTTTTTTTTATTGTAGAGAGAGAAGAAAAGGAGGGGAGAAAGAGAGAGAAAAATATTGATGTGAGGCAGAAACTTTGATTACTTGCCTCTAGTATGCACCCTGACCAGGGATTGAACCCTCACCCTAGATATGTGCCCTGACTGGGGATTGAACCCACAACCTTTTGGTGCATGGGATGATGCTCCAACCAAGTGAGCCACCTGGCCAGGGCTTCATTATTTCTTATACCTTGAGTACCAAAGTTTAATTTATGCACAGACTCAAAACTGTTCCTTTCCCCCTTTTAATGAAAATGAGAACTAAACCTGAGAAGTCAGAGGATTCACAGTGTCCCACTTGTTGACCAAATTCTATTTCAAGTCAAAGACTCATTAAGTACTATGTGAATTCAACTCTGTGCTGTGCCTAATGCAGCAATGGACAAGGCTATACAGGAATTGTATTTAATTATGCAGTTAATGGCTTTTCAACTGTTTGATGACTTAAGCTGACCTTTACTTACAGAGTCAAAACCACCTTTAACAGGAAAAAATAAGCTTTGCCAAAATGGCTAATGATAGATTTGAGGACATTATAACTTTGTGTATTGAAATCTCCATAGAATAGGAAGAGGACTTCCAGTCAAGATGGAGGTGTAGGTGGACACACTGTGCCTCCTCGCACAACCAAAATTAAGGACAACAAAGATTCAGAAACAAGAAAACAACAGAACTAACAGAAAACTGAACTGTACGGAAGTCTGACAACCATTCATCCAGACCGGTAAGAGGGGTGGAGTCACAGCAGGAAAAGGCGGAGGTTGGTGGACCCAGCGTACAGGAGCTCCAGGTGTGCAGGCAGCAGCTAGTGGACCCTGGGCACGGGGTAGCAATAGGCAGACCCAGTGAGGCCGCACAAGGCAGCTGGCTGACCAGGCGGTCCCACATTTGTGCACAGATAATCCAGGTGAAAACAGGGAGTGAGACAGACCTCGCAACCCTGGGCCCCAGTGCCGGGAAATAAAACCTCAAAATACTGATTGAAAACACTTGTGGGGTTGTGGTGCTGGGAGAGACTCCCAGCCTCACAGGAGAGTTTGTTGGAGAGACCCACAGGGTCCTAGAATATACACAAACCCACCTGCAGGAAAATCAGCGCCAGAATGGCCCAATTTGCTTGTGGGAAGCAGCAGAAGGGACTGAAATACGAGAGAGAGTGGAGCAAGTGCCATTGTTCCCTCTCAGACCCCGCCCCCACATATCGCATCACAACCCAGTGACTGGGCTGCCCTGCCCTGAGGAACACCTAAGGCTCCGCCCCTCACTATGTATCAGGCCCAACCAGACCCCCCCAAAAAAAACCACCCCCCAAAAACAAAACCAAAAATGGCTCAAACGGGAGAACAGATCAAAGCCCCAGAGCCAATTCATCTAAGCGACCAAGAGATTGCCAACTATCAAATGCACAGTTCAAAGCACTGGTGATCAGCATGTTCACAGAACTGGTTGATTTTGGTGGCAAATTAGATGAAAAATGAAGGCTGCAATAAGTGAAATGAAGGAAAATGCACATGGAACCAATATGATGGGAGGAAAACTGGGACTCAAATCAATGGAGTGGACCAGAAGGAAGAAACAAACAACCAAACAGAAAACAAGGAAGAAACAAGAATTCAAAAAAATGAGGAGAGGCTTAGGAACCTCCAGGACATCTTTAAATGTCCCAACATCCAAATTATAGGGGTACCAGAAGGGGAAGAGGAAGAGCAACAAGTCGAAAACTTCTTTGAACAAGTAATAAAGGAAAACGTCCCCAATCTGGCAAAGGAAATAGTCTTCCAGGAAGTCCAGGAAGCTCAGAGAGTCCCAAAGAAATTGGACCCAAGGAGGAACACACCAATGCACATCATAACTACATTAGCCAAGATTAAAATGAAGGAGAGAATTCTAGAAGCAGCAAGGGATAAGGGGACAGTCACCTACAAAGGAGTTCCCAACAGACTGTCTGCTGATTTCTCAAAAGAGGCCTTACAGGCAAGAAGGGGCTGGAAAGAAGTATTCCAAGTCACACTTAAAACAAAAGCAAACTAAGCCAACATCTAGAACAGGAACAGAAACACAGAAATGGAGATCACATGGAGGGTTAGCAACAGGGGAGTGAGAGGAGGAGAGAGGGGAAAAGGTACAGAGAATAAGTAGCATAGATGGTGGGTAGAAAATAGACAGGGGGAGGGCAAGAATAGTGTGGGAAATGTAGAAGCTAAAGAACTTATGACACATGGACATGAACTAAAGGGGGGAATTGTGGGTGGGAGGGGGTGTGCAGGGTGGAGGGGAATGAAGGGGGGAAATGGGACAACTGTAATAGCATAATCAATAAAATATATTAAAAAAAAATACAGAAGAGACCTGAGTCTCAGATGACCAGAGAGCCACCATACCAACCCAGATTTCCTACTTCCAGACTTCTTTTACGTGAGAGAGGAATAAACTTCTAGCTTATTTAAAATAAATAAATAAATAAATAAATAAATAAATAAAATCAGCATAGAATAAAAACAACCGTTTTGAATCTCAGAGTGTTAATATTTAATCAAAACTATAAAAACCAATTTGCATTACTGAGGCAAATTAAATCTTGTTTTTGGGAAATAAACATACCTGAATTTCATCTTCCTATGTCTCTAATGGCAAAGAGAAAAAAGTTAGAATTTTATTTGTAGCAACTTAACATAGGAAGAAATACTACTCACATGTTCAATTATTTAAAACACTTTGCTGGGGTGCAGAGAGAGTGGTGGGGGTAAATGCAGACAACTGTAATTGAATAACAATAAAATAATAATAAAAAATAAAAAACACTGGACATAAGGATTGAGTGGAAGTTATTCAAAATATTACATATTTAACTCTATGCTCATGCTGTTAACCTGAACTTTCTAAATCTTTCTTTAATTAGAGAGTATGGAGCAGAGGCCAAGAGCATGTCTGTGTAATTATTTGTTTTCTCATTTGGTTTGCATGGGACTGCTGATACACAGGACATGAGATGGTGTGGAAATCTTTTTAACAATTCTAATTGTATAATATATATAGCATTTTCTCTGAACTCAAAGATCAAATAAAGCCATCTTTACTCACTTAAAAAATGAAATAAAATAGGCACAGAGTTTTTATATAGAGGAAGCCAGGCAATCTACAATTCTAAGGCCAACACCATGGAGTTCCCGTGAGTCTTTGCTCAAGACCCTGCACTCTCTGCCTTTCCTCTGAACTCTGTGGCCATGGCAGTGGTTTCTGGGCCTCCTTGCAGCCCCTCAGCCTGAACTCTACAGATCTCGAGCCTCTGCTTATCTCTCTCTGCTCCTAGGAAAGCTCATCTCAAACTGTAACCATCACAGCTAAGCAGCTGACTTGCAAAAGTATAGTTCTCGTTCAGATCTCTCACCCAGCATCAATCCCAGTGCTTCCATTGGGAGGGTCCACTTGAACATCCAGCACCTCAAAGTCCACACATACAACTGATTCTAACTTTTCATTCCCTTTTAATAGAACTACCTTCATTTCCCCAGATCCATAGTCTTACAGGCATTCGTTATTCCTCCATGTCCTGGGCTGAGTTTGCATCATCCATCAGTTCATCCATCAATTGTCTCAAGATTTGGTCCCTTCCAGTCCATTCTCATTTCTTTCCCTCAACTATATGAATGTCTATAAAAGCTTCCTGACTGTCCTCTGCTGTGAGAGACCAAGGGGAATGTTTATAAAACCATTTGTAGGCTAACATCTCAGGAGTTAAAAAGGTCATTTGGCCCTGTACAATAATGTCCATGATGGCAGTGGGATGTGGGAGAAAGGTGTAGGCCAGCCCAATAAAATATGTGAAGAAAGCCTTGGCTGGGGTAGCTCAGAGGATTGAGTGCTGACCTATGAACCAAAGGGTCACCAGCTCAATTCCCAGTCAGGGCACATGCCTGGGTTGTGGGCCAGGTCCCCAGTAGGGGGCGTGTGAGAGGGAGCTACAGATTGATGTTTCTCTCCCTCTTTTATCCCCCCTTTCCCTCTCTAAAAATAAATAAATGAAATCTTAAAAAAAAGTGCAGAAAATACAGTTTTTACACATCTGGTAGAAACCTTAGTTCCTTCCTAAGGTCAGTTTCTCTCTGTTTTGGTATAAAACAGTCACAGGGCCTAGAAGAATATCTGTTGGCTTCTCTTGAGTGAGCCTGAGCAGCAGAGACAAAGAAGGTGCTGGTGCCCACCTTCTTTGGTGTAGGTAAAGGTGCTGGACATGGGACACCTCAGGCTGATTAACATCTGGTGTCTGTGATGCTGCTGATGGACTGTTGTCAGTCTCACTGTGTAAACCAGGGCTGCATGCCTGGGAGCCTTGGGCACCTTCATGTGCCTTTTACCAGAGGTGGTGAAGGAGGAACCCTTGGCTCCAGGTGCAATACAGGAGAGTGCTCAGGTGTCCAGGCTCTCAAGTGGGATGGAACCAAGTTTAAATCCCTTCTCAGATTATTCTTTAGATGCTTAACCCTATAATTAATCTCTCAGAGCAAACCAGGCCACCTTTCTGGGAACTCCCAGCTAGAATAATCACAAAACATCATTGAAAATATGAGAAGATGAGAAAAATTAGTTTTCCTAAACTCTTCACAAGTAAGATATACATGGCTGGAATAAACACTTTAGCTAATCTCTGAGGTTAGAAGAGGGGTGGAATCACCAGGAGGTCCCCTAAATACCTTTTAAAACAGAGGCACCCACCTAATAGCCTCTAAGTCTCAGTTTTCTCATCTTTGAAATGGGGATCATGATCCTACCTCATCAGATTGGTTTGGGAATTACATGAAATATACATGAAGCAATCAGCATAGTGGCTGAGCCTGGGTTTCCACATGAACTTTGGGCAGACTGTCATATGCAATGGGACTGCATTAGTATTTACCTGTTTATAAGCACATGAGAGTTGGCAAAGAGAGAAATTAGGTCATTAATACACATAAGACATGTGGCTCCTTCATGATGTTGAAGGCCCAATTACTCACTGGTCTGTTATTTCTTTCAGGGTTACTTCCTTTTTGTCTACAGTTACAGATATAAATATAATGAATACAAGGAGATTATATTCCCTGACAGCTGGTGGATCATATCTAATTACTCTGTAATCTCTTCACCTGAAGGGACCCAACTGGCCAGCCCCTGTTCTCTATGAAGAGAACAGAATCATAAACCAGAACACTGCTCTGGTCATTGAGTGAGTCTTAACAGTGGTAGACCACCAGTCATGGGCACAAAAAGAACTCTCAAACATTTTTATCAGAGGAGGGGATTTGAGGTCTTTTTTTAAAGTCAGCCTTGAAACTGAATGAGACCAAGGCATTGAAGATGGGAGGCAGGGGAGAAAAGATTTAGGTTGTAAGATTAGTGAATGGCATAGGTAGGACTTGAACCCAGGTTTGTTGTTGTTGTTGTTGTTTTTAACCTGGGAATCTTGTTTAAAATAATGCAGATTCTAATTCGTGAGGTCTCAGGTGGAGCCTTAGATGTCTACTCTTTCTGGGATGACACTTTCAGTTGTAAGAAGGTTGGTATGGGTAAACACTCAGAAGAGTTTATTGCACGTAGTTTCTGATTCAATAAATGACAGTATATTATTGTTATTGTTTCTACTGCTTGCACTGAGAAACTGTAAACGTGCATTTGAGTTTAGAAGTCAGTTTTCCGTGAACTCTACTGGCTCAGATCAGTGCCCCAAGGTTCAAAGACTGATTCAAGTAGGCTGTGTGAACTGTCCACACCAAGCTTCAAAGATACCTTCAGAACTGAGCATTAGACCTCAATATAGAGTAGACAAACATACAGTAGAACATAACAAAGCTGCCTCCTGTGTGTGGCAGCAATGAAAATGTTGAGCAGGCTACCTGGCATGGAATCTCTTGACCCTCAGAGGATAAGTCAGTTTTCCTCAGGCAAAGGTGGGTGATACAGAAGCCATGAGACACAGAAAGGTCCTTTGAGGAGACTTTCAGACATAATCTAGAGTCTTGAAGCAGCAACTACATCATCACCAGGGAATCCCTTAAAAATTCAGAATCTCAGTCCCCGCCCAGGGCCTAGTAAATCCAAACATACATTTCAACAAGATCCCTAGGAGACTCAGATGCACATCACTGTTTGAGAAGCACTGCTTTGGAGGAGTTTATTACAGACAGGGTGGCCACAGGGAAAGAAGCATCCAGATATAGCAGAGAATGAGCCCACTGGCTTCACAAACCCACACCCAGAACCACAATCACAGTCATCATTTGAATGCCTCTCCATTCTTTTGATTCATAGGGCAAGATTATTGTTTTCACTCTGTGGATGTACAAAACTAAGAGTTAGAGAGACTGAATAAAAAAATCTGAGGTCCCTCAGAATGGCTCTTTGAAACTATACCTCCAAAATTTATCTTTAACATAGAAGCCTAAATTAAAGTTACTTTATTATGCCATGGGCCATTTCACAAATACATAGTTTTTCATTAATTTGTACTAACTGAGCAGTAGAAAAGGTTAGTCTTAATATTTTTAAAGCAATGCAGGCTTTTTGTTAAGCCCAAAGTGATAAAGGTACAAGAACGATTTTTTTAAAACACAATCACCAGGATTTATGTTCAAGTTTAAGCACTAAGCAGTCAACTTTGAATACTAGATTCATGACACAAAGGTGCTCAGGGTAGCCCTGAGTCCTTCTGTGGTGGTGTTTTCAGAGTCAGTAGCACTGTTGTTTGGATCTCCTACAGTTTATATCACTGTCTCCAACACCTGGCAGAGGGCCTGCGGAGAGTAGGGCTCAGTAGCTCTCATCTAATGAACAGATGAAGAGAGTGATAAACACACAAAAGTGTGAACCAACCTAGGGCCGAAGGGATCTAAGACCTGGGCACCTCTGTGGAGAGGTCAGAAGCTTCTAGAAGGAACGTGACAGCCAGGTCAGCTGACTCTCAGCTGGTTTACTCTAAGTCCAGACATTCAGGGCAGAAGCAAAGCAGAGAAGAACAGGAAGTCCTACAAATGGACCACTGGCAAGGCTGACGTGTGACCCACTTTTGATAAACGGAGTAGTAAGTCCGTGCTCTGCTGAACATGTCTATTTCAGTGCATCTCTATACCCTTCCTTTCCCTTCTCTTTCTCCTGTTCCTTTCCCTGCCTTTACCTACTTCCATTCCTTTTTTCCCTCTATCCCTTCCATCATTTCTTTTTTTTTTTTGAAAAGTGTGCATTAAAATAATTCCAACTTTGTCATGGCTGAGCTAGGGAAGGAGAAGGAATTTGCCTGTGCATTATCCAACTGAGCTAGGTAGGAAAGTAAGTGAGACCTTCCAGAAAGGTGAGGTGCTGTCTGCAGTTGCTGCAGCTTGAAATCATGGGAAGGAATGTGTGTGGATGGGAGAAATCAGCTCTGAAGTCAAAGCCAGGAAGAGATGCTGTCTGCATCCCTGTCCTCCTGAGGTTTGCCTTGACCCAGAGTCCACCAGCAGCTCCAGACGGCCTCCAGACCAGGACGCCAGTCCCAGCTCCATTTCCCACAGTCCCTTCCATGTTCCCTCCCTCCTGCCAAAGCTGATCTCCTGCTAGGCCCCCTCCTGAGAACCATCCTGCAGTTAAACCTTCGTTCTTGCTATTTCTGGAATGACTCCTTTGCTCCATCTCCTTCTTAAAATTATTTTTGGACATTATGCTAATAACTTTATATTAATTAGATTTATTTTTATCCAATTATAATTCTGAGGCAAATATCTGCACTGTCCTTATTTAACATGCAAGATGATGAAATTTAGGAACAGAGGAGTTAAATAATCTGCCCTAGGTCACAAGGTTTGTGTGTGGTAGATGTGGGATTTAGGTCTGTCACCAAAGCCACACTCTTAATCACTAATCTTTGCCTCATATCTTTGTGTCACAGTACAATATAACCACATGTTCACATGTCAGTGTCTCTGCCAACTAAATCACCAACTCCTAGAGATTAAGAACAGTGCTTTTTTTTTCATCCTCAGCTACAGCAAAGCCATGGCTGGCACTCAGTCAATGTTTTCCATATTGTGCAATATTGTATTTTCTAGTGGTAGATTAGAGACAGGGTAAGAACTCAAGTTTATCTATAGACTAGTTCAAATCACACTTCTTGACCTCTGAATTTATGACCATCCAGAACTCGGTTCTTAGCTGCTCTGTGTCTTGGTTTCCCACCTCTATGTCCATCTTCAACTTTTAATAAATTGTGCACATCAGGGAGTTTGTTCTTTGACCCACCGTCCCCCAACACTGTCCCCAAACAGTGACACTAAGTTGACTATTTAGTGAATGAAGGAACATTCACAATTCTCTATGAATCTGCCTTCCTAATTTTTTAAAAATGGGGTAAAAAATGAAAACAGTAACTATTATGGGGAGAGAAATGGAAAGTTACACTACCCTGGCCATATACATGCATAAAACTAAACAACTAGGCTGGAGAGGGGGACAAGGGATATTGAAAATAGAAATGGAGGTTGGGAACTTACCAAGACCCTGTCTATGGAAAATGTGAATGCTCTCTGGAGATTTTCCAACCCAGTTCCTGAATATGTAACACACTTCCAGAAGATCTAACTTGAGCTTTAGTATTCCATTAGCAAGAGAAAAAAAGTACTGAATATGTTACAGGTTGAGAATGCAATCCATTTGTAGGTTTACAACAGAAGTGTTAAGAGACTTCAAAAAAGGACAAAGGCTGAAAGGCATGCAGCCTCATCAGACTAGAGAGAAGCAGCTAAAACAAGACATTAACCTACTCAAAGACCCTTGAGGCCTCTAGCCATTCCCCTTGGATATCTCTGAAAGGCTCCAGCGAGTTCCAATTTGGGCAGGGGTTTGTTTATTCTGCTTGGTTCAAATCAGGGCTACAGATCTCTAATGGTTTTCACATCCCTAAAGGTTTTCCACATTTGGGCAAGATCTATGCTTTACAGAGGCCCAAGGAGGCCCTGCTCCCAGCCCCTGTGGCTGAGCTGACTGTGCCAAGAGCTCTCAAATGCCCTGACTCTGAGAGAAATTTAGCAGCATCTACCCCTGGCACGAGTTCGGAGATTTTCACAATGGTGCTGTGTCGTAGTAAAAATGCCTCCATTCTTAACCAAATTTAATTTTTATTACAGTTCACTTTTCTCCTGGTGGGGCTAAATTTTCAAGACTAGTCTTTTTTCTGTAACCACTACTACGTGCCAATGAAAACTAAATGGGCTCATGCTGCTTCTGGCCTTTTATTTTGAGCACACCATTCCTAATCAGGGAATAATCATTCAGGTTGGTAACTGCCACTCTCCTCCCTACAGAGAGTGGCAGTTACGCTCCTCTCCTTCCACCTCCAGGTTCTTGACCCTGACATGCCGCATGTTGTCTGACATTCTGAAAATGCAACCTGTGGTCGCTCTCTAATGTTTTAGATGTAAATTTCACATTGTTGTCTCCAAACCGTAACCACAATTACCAAATTAACCTGACGTCTCACTATTTCCACCGTGAGATGGTTGCTGAGAACCATTTCCTCTTTGTTTCCCAGGCAGGCACTCATTCCCACCTCAACACTTCATCTCATAGGGTTTTCCTACCTGGAACTGGACCCCCAACCAGAACATGGTTAGAAGGTGCCCTTTGTGTGTTCAGAGCCCTTCTCCATTTTGTCCCAACTCCCAGCCCAGCCTTCTAAATCTTAAATTCTTGACAGCATGGCGAATCTCAGAATCCAGGGGTCCCAAATGCAGGTGCCTTCAGAACCAGGCGGTGAGAAAATGAGACCAGAACTCGGAGGTGGGTCCAGGCGTATATCAGGGGAGGAGTGGAGAGCTGGTGTGTCTTACCTGCAGGTGGTGTGTGGGCCAGGTTCCGTGCATGGGGCCTAGGGAGGGTGGGGGCCCAGGATTGCCAGACAAAGCAGAATTCTACATTTTAATGCAAAATTTCCTGATTTTAAAAATACTGCAGCTGTCAAAGAAAAACTCCCTTGTGCTGGATTTGGCCCATGAAAAAGTTGTTGCTCCCCTGGTATAATATAAATACGATACTGCTAGAATCATAGTACCCAGTGAGTTTGCTGTGGGGAGTGGGGATGTTAATAGTCCCCCTGGGCCTGGAGGTGGAGTGTGTTCAACCCCCCTCTCTGATTCATACCACAAGTTTCTACTAAACTTGTGGAATACAGTTCCCAGATAGCAGGGAGACCTGGGTGACTAGGCCATTCCTCCTTTTCCCATTTCCTCAGAACAACTTCGGCTGAAACTTCTGGGTCTCTATTTTGGAATAATCACTTATTTTCAGATTCAACATGCATGAAAGTTTTAAGTGTAAATACCTTTACTTTGAGTACAAAGGGGGCTGGATGTGGCTGTACATGTTTCGGTGCCTCTAGCTTATGTTTATGGGAATCATTCTTTTGAAACATAAGTCTTATCATGTCATTTCTGCTTAAAACCCTCTCTGATAGCTTCCATTGCTCCTAGGGATACAGACAATGGCCCTTAACAAGAGCCTATATTATATGGCTTTTTATTTTCTCTTTGTGTGCCTTCGTTTCTTTGTATGTAAGAATGACATTTGAAAAGTATACAAGATCCCTTTATCTCTCCACTCTCCATCCAAACCTCAAACTTGCCAATATCTTTTCTGCCATTGGGCCTTTACATATACAATTACTTTTGTCTAGAACACAATGCCAACCACTCAGTTCTCTTAGTATCTATTGGACCTTTAATTCTCAGCTGAAACATCCCTGCTTCAGGGAAGCTCTTCTCTGCTTGGGTCAAATGCCCCTTTTAGTGGGTCTCACAAAGCCACATCCTTCTCCTTGTAGCGCCTATCGTGGTTATAATTAGTCATTTGTTTTTGTAATTAATTGATTTCCTACTGGTCTTTAAGCTCCACCATAGGTAGGGACAGTGTCTATTCAGATGTCTATTTGGTTGCTAGCTGTATAGGTATTTAATAAATATTTGTAAAGTAAATGAATTTCCACCACCAGCAGCCTCTTCTTGGTGTGCTGGAATATGATAACCATAGGGAAGAGGGCCTTCCCCAAAGATATGGAGGAAATGGGGACTCCTTTCCTGGCTTGAGGGCTGCAGAGTGGAGATGCCCTCACCTCTTTGCTCAGAAAAGAGACTCCAGACCCTCTAAAGAAGGGCTAATGCAGAGATTGAGGCCACCTCCCACACTTTTTTCCTTTTCTCTTTTCTCAACAACAGTGTGGGACCATTTTGCAGAGATAAGACTCTCAGGACCACTTGCCAAATGGATCATGGGTATGTGGGTACACTGGGCAGCAATAGAAACAGACCAGAAAGAAACCATTCCATGGCTGTCCACCTCACTGTGGCCAGTTAGTATTTCCCAACGGGGGAGGACTTTCATGCTCAGAGGGCAATGAAGATCAAAGGTTTAAATGTGTTTCATAGGGCTCTTACATGGTCTGTCTCATGCCACCTCCCTTCAGTCACACACTGGGCAGGGCTGGGGTGAGCCCAAATCATCTTTATAGATGATGTTTGAAAAACAGTCACTTCTGGTAAATTAATTTTTGATGCTGGTGACACTCACGGATGAAGTCTGATGGCTTGAAATGTCTCTTCCTGGTTTTAGTACCGGTAACTGTGTAGTAGCCTGGAGTTGTGTGCATGAGTTCATTTATTCATTCATTCACACAACAAATATTTTCCGAGCCCCTTCCATGTGCCAGGTGCTGTATGGCTATTATTTTTTGTAGAGAGGAGTATATTTGCTTGGTCCATTAGCTAAGAGGAGTCCCTTCTCCCATTTGGTTGCTTCTGCATATGATGATTCACTTGTAGATGGGAAGAACCTTCCCTCTACCCTCATAAATGCCCATATTAAGGAATGCTTGAGATATCCTTGAAGTCCTCAGAGTTCAAGGAGGCAGCAGGCATAGAGGAAAATGATCACTTTTATAGACAGATGGACCTGCGTTTAAATTGGGGGTTCCATTTTGTACTTACATATGTATGCACACACATTTGTGTAAGCATACACACATGCACCACAGACGCTGAGACCTGAGTGCACGGTGATGCTGGAGTGTTTCCTAGTGCTTAAGGACTTGGATTTGGGAATTGAACAGGCTTGGGATGAAGTGCTGGTTTTGCCCCTACTAGCTGATCAACTCTAGTTAAAGATTTTGGTTCTAGACTTTATAGCCTATAACCCTAAAACCTTGTGAGTTGTCAGGGTTCTCTGAAATGTTTTGCATTCTTAGTTCCTCTCTGTATTCCCAAATCATCCACAACAATATCTGTTTGAAATAGATTTTTGATGAGTCTGCTTATTAATGTAAAAGTGTGATTCTGGATACAAATGGGGTAACATACCCATGAGTGCTGCCAAGGGTGTTTCTGGTGACTGGAATTCACAGGGAAAGCCTCAGAGGGGTCACACTTCTGTTCAGGTCTTAGTAGAATCATTTGTGGGATTAATATTATAGAAAATATTTTATTTTTTAAATTTTATTTTAATTGTTGTCCTTATATAGTTTTCTGTCTTTCACTCCCAACCCGGCCCATTGCCCCAGCCCTCCCCACCTCCCTCCCATTTCCACCCCCCCTAGTTTTTGTCCATGTGTTCTTTATACTTGTTCCTGTAATATAGAAAACATTTTAAAAACAGTTTGTCACCACAATAAAATACAGAGTTAAAAGATTCAAAATACCAAATTTATGTATTGCCAGTTGGCAAAACATTTTAAACTTTCCTGAAGATGGTCAAATATCTTCTGTTAGAAATTCAGTCCATTAAAAGCAAAGTACTCTTAAAATGTCCTTTAACTACTTTAACTGTACCACTAATTCCTTAGTATTAAAACTCAATTTCAACAGAAGTTTAAAAAATGACTCACACCATCTTGAGATCTCTTTTCTTCCTCTTAAATATTTGCTACTGACTCACATGTTATTATAAACAAATTATAAGCATGTACTATTATGTTCTATAAATGTTCCCATGGACAAGAATTTTCATAGCTCATTTAAAAGAGTTTTTGTTCTTTGAAAGAATAAACAATTTAGAAACACTCATAGAGATTAGTTTCATGTACCGAAAAAATCTCATTTAGTTTTATTGTAATGAGTGATGCATCTGCATAAAAATGTATAAATTTTAACTTGAACCCTAAATTTTGTACCAATTATAGACTTTTAGATATGGCTCTCAATCCTGGAAATAAACACTTAGCATCTTTTCTACTCTGGAGGGAAGAAAGATGATATCAGTAGAGAATGAAGTAGAAACAACAAAAGTTGAGGGCTCATTTTCCTTAGTTAAATAGGTGTTCACATTTCTCCAGGCTTTTAGATGGTTTTAGAAACCTCAGACTTCACCCATGATGGTATAGGGACCTCCTTCTAAGCACCTACATCCTCTGCTTATTTCAAGTATAACATTTATACTATCCTAAAATCCCATGTGTATCTGCCTATCTCCGCCACTAGTAGGTAAATTCCTTGAAAGTTAAGACTACCTTATTCACTGCTTATTCCTCAGGACTAGCACAGTGCTTGGTATATAGGAGATGCTCAACAAATATTTGTTAAGTGAATAAATGAATGAGTAAATGGCCTGATGCATGGGTCCTGAGGAAAACCTAACTAAAGGTTTTACATAGGGGTGGCCTCCAGTCTTCCATGTGTCCCCTAAGATGCTACTGCTCGGGTCCACAGCCAGAGAAACCCAGAGGATATTTCTCCTTTTTGAGTGCATCTATCACTGAGCTAAGAGCGCAGCATCTGAATTAAGAACAGTGGAGGGGTGGCATGTCAAGGTGCTAGTAAAAAGTGTCAGCAATCATGATTACCACCACCAGCATCCTCACCATCACCTTCATCATAACATTTATTAAACATATATTAAGTGTTAGATCCTATGCTAAGTTCTTTGTATGTTATTTCATCTAATCCTCAAAACAACTCTGTGAAGTTGGTGCCCTTATTCCCAGTTCACAGATGCAGACACTGAAGCCCAAAAAAGTAAAGTCACCTATGCAAGATGACAGTGTTGAAGTCAAGACATACCCAAGGCAGAATGGATACGCTAAATTTATTTTAACCATGAAGCTACTCAGAGACTGGTAGTTCTCACAAGACAAAAAGAATCCAAAATAACACACTCATTCATTCTGAGCCTCTTTTCCTACCTCACTTCAACACAGCTTCGGTCCTCCCTATCTATCTCCCTTCTCATTTGACTGTGAGCCCCATGTGGTCTGCAGTATGGCACTAACAACAATAGTATGGGAAACGAGGGCTTTGAATCCATGAGTTTTCACATGGGCTTCAAATGTCTCTTTTAAAACATTGTAAATGTAACATGTGCGCATGGAAATAACATTCAAACAGTCTAGATGGGTAGGAGACAAGTAAAAGTTCTCTTTGGAGGTAACCATTTTTGTATGTTTCTGTGTCTATTCTTTGGCATTTATCTCCTTACTCTAAAAAGGCTTACATCCCTTGCAAATAGACTTTTGCAAGATGCAATATGTCTTGTTCCAAGTTTCTATAACTAGAACTTGACATTTTTATGACCAGCTCAAATATGGGAAACCCAAGTAACTATCTGGGGTTCAATAATTAGGATTTAGCAAACCCTTAACTTCCAGATTTCTTGAAGTGATGGTGGGGAACGGGGGATGGGTGTATGATCCAAGAATCCCATTGATAATATTTAACCATTAACAATCAGGGGTGTGCAACCTTTTGGCATTTCTGGGCTACATCGGAAGAAGAGTTGTCTTGAGCCACATGTTAAATACACTGCAATGTGTAATCACACACACAAAAAATCTCATGTTTTAAGTAAATTTACAATTTTGTATTGGGCCACATTCCTAGCCATCCCGAGCTACAGGTTGGACACCCCTGATTAACGACAAATTAAAAGGATTTGAAATAATTTTTAAAAGATAAAATTAAAAGTCATCTTAGACACAGTTCCTTGTATCCCATTCAGTCTCTGCATTCTGTCAATTCTACCTTTTACATACACTTCTCTGCTGCTTCCCAAGGGCTTAGACTTTTTGGTACAGTGAACATTTTGTGTGTTGCACAAAGGTGCTCACTGGAGTGGAGAACAGGTCTGAAATCCAGCCCATGTGCTGTGCACTTAATGATGTTGTGGGTATGAGGGTGCATCACCTTGCAGAGAGTGGGAAGGAAGGAGAACCTTTTTTTTTTTTTGGTAATTTTTACCAATTAATAAATGCGCCAGCAGCACCCTACCAGGAATACTGCCTTAGCAACAGCCTCCTAAATGTCTCCAGTTCTCACTGCCCTTTACCCCCATCCACCTTCCACACCAATCATACTCACCTGGAGTATCAGAGACTCTAATTCAGCGGGTTTTGGGGTGAAGCCCAGAAAGTTATACTTTGAACACTCATGCTGGTTTAATTCTGACGCAGATGGGCTAAGGATGATACTCTGAGGAGCCTCCCCCAACACTACAGCCAGAGGGATCTTTCTAAAAACTGAATCTGATCAAATCGCACCCTTCCTTACAATCCTTTAGAGTCTCTCATTACATACAAGGTAAAAATCCAAGCTCTTTATCATGAAATACAGCTCCCGAAGACCTATTTTCTCCCCTTGCCCCATGCCTCGCTACTTACCCTCTATACTCCACAAGTGTTGGCCGGAACATATAGTTCAGCCATCCCCGGAACACATTGTATCTTCTCCTGTCTCATGCCTTTGCACCTGGGTGTGCCCCATTCCTCTGCCAGTTACCACCAGCTCCTCCATCCGTCCCCAGCCCTCCTGGGGGAGTTTCCCTTATCAGGCAACACTCCAGATCTCTATTTTAACCCATCAGGTCACTGTTTTTCACAAAGCCCAGCTGGGATTCACTGCATAAAGAACAGTTTGTTTCCATGGGACAGTGAGAGGGAGGAATGGATAGGCTGGTGCAATTAAGGGGGCTATGGATCCCCAGAGGCAGCAGGTGCCTAGGAAAGAGGGGAGAGGAGTTCAGACAGGAAGAAGGAAGGCCCCAGAGACAACCCTGCAACCATTCCAGGGCTCTGGTGCTGATAACAGCTTTTGAGACACTGAAAACTGGCATCTGTGCCAGCTTGGAAACTTCCTGAATGTATCTGCATTTTTATTTTGTTTGAGTTTCACATGTTAGTACAATCTACAGTGTAAATTAGCATTTTATTTCTTTGATTCTAAAATTATCTTATTCAATTAAGTGTTAGCAAAGAACAAGGATTACATGTCCTGATTTTGTGAACACACCTGCCACTTGATTCCACCAAGGTTAATGGGCTTTCTCTTCTGTGCCTCATCCTGTGCCAGGCAAGATGTGTGTGAGAGAAGAGGATGAGCAATTTGACCTTGGGAATAGAAACACCCAAAAACAAGTAAAACAAGGCAGAAATGGGCAGTGCCATTGGAGAGCTGCAAACATGTCCCCATCACAGCTGTGGTCACAAGCCTTGGAGAAGCTTGGTTTGAACTGGCTGTCCATAATAGTTGTGTGACCTTGGGCCAGTCACTTAACCTCTCTGAGCTTCAGTTTCTTGGTGCTAATAATTTCTCATAGGATTGTCAAAAGGACTGTCTTAGTTTCCCAGTGCTACAGTAACAAATTACCACTACTGGGATGCTGTGAAACAATAAACTTTATTATCTCACAATTCTAGAGGCTAGAAATTGAATACCAAGGTATTAGCAGAGCCATGTTCCCTCTGAGACTCGGTTAGAATCCTTCCTTGCCTCTTCCTAGTAGTCCTTGACATTCCTTGACTTGTAGCTCCAGCACCCCAGTCTCCAGCTCCACTATCACATGGTGTTCACTGAAACATGGCTCTGTCTTTATGTCTTTTCTTTTTTTCTTCTTCTCTTCTAATAAGGAAAACCAGTGACTGGGTTTAGGACACACTCCAACTGAAAATGATTTCATCATAACTTGATAACATCTGCAAAGATCTTATTTCCAAATACGGTCACATTCATAGGTACTAGGGGTTAGGACTTCAACATATCTCTTTCAGGGGACAAAAGTCAACCCACAATAAGAACTAAATAAAATCATGTGGATAAAGGGGTTGGTATATCGCCCTCTATATGCTGAGTAAGCACTCAATGGGCGCTTGGCTTCAAGTACTGACTCTATCACTGGCTATCTATGCACCCCTGGGTAAGTTTCATAATATCTCTGGGCCTCAGCTTCCTCATTAGTAAACAGCATCTCCCTCATTGGACCATTGAATGGTTTTCAATGAAATCACACATGCAAAGCACTCAGCAATACCTGGCAGTAAGCAAGAACTAAAAATACACTAATAAATATTGCTATAATCCTATCCAATGGTAAGCCTCCCATGTGTCTAATTTTCCAATGAAAGAGTTTAAAATTTCAGAAATAACAGAAATGGCAATGTTATCTTGAAAAAATTAAAAAATATATGTAATTCCTCTGCTTGACCACCCCCTCCCCCTACAAATATATATAATTGTTTTGACATAAGCACCATGCCCCCAGTTATACTTGAGGTAGGTGACTTTGCTCTTCACTACTATTTTAGAGATGCTCCCCTGGTTATAAGCAGGGGTGTAGAGTCACAATCCTCAGTCACACCTGGGCATGGAGTCACATTCTTGGATGACACCTGACCACCTGTGGTACCAGGGCAGGGGGCTTTTGTCCTGTACCCATAAAACTTCCTGGCTGATGAGCTACAGTCTCCACCATCAACTGAATAGCCCAGTAGTTTATGAATCTCTTGAGGGTAGTAAGGGCTACCTCAGTAGACATGAAACCCAATATTACATTTTCTCTGGGGTGAGAAATATTATTTTACAAGTTGAAGACTTCCAGATGTGATATTTTCCACTCTTCTAAGAGGTGACATAGCATGAGGCCATAGTGGGCAGTAAATGAATACTTTTTAGTTGATTAACTGGTACAGAAACATACCACAAATTATATTAACATACACTTTTAACCATTAAGAAAATATTTTCAAGGTCACAAAACTCACAAGTCAGAAGATTTCTTTAAATACACGTATACCTTAGAATTAGAACTATGCATGTGCCTTTCCCTGCCTTGTGGGCATGTAAAGGGTACTTCTTTTGATTATGAGGAATTCAACTGAGACAGCCTTTATAAACTAAATTATTTATGAGGTACAATCACATAGTTCAAATGTGCATGTATATTCCTATTATGACTTACTGTTTTTATTTTTAGAGATATTAACTTTAGAAGAACTATGGTACATGTACACAGTGGATTACTACTTGGCTGTAAAAAAGAAGAAAATTTTACCCTTTGCAACAGCATGAATGGACCTGGAAAACATTATGCTCAGTGAGATAAGTCAGTCAGAGAAAGATAAATGCCATATTTTACTCATATGTGGAGTTTAATGAATAAACTGAACTAACAAGCAAAATAAAAACAAACTCATAGATAGACAGTAGGCTGACAGCTCTGGGGGTGGGGCGCAGTTATAGGGTGGAGGGATTAAGCAAAAAAGAAGAAGGACTCATGAATATGGACAACAGGGTGGTGAATGAGGGGGTGAGGAAGGGGGATAAATGGTACTAGACAAAATGCAATTAAATTTTTTTCAAGGAAACAAAGAAAAAGACATAAATTAAAATATACTTATTGTAGTAAAAGAAACTAAGTTGAAAAATTTTTAGATCTTCCTTTCAGAAACAAAATATTCCCTAGTTTTAAATAAGAATATTAAATATGTAGAGTGCTGTTTGTTTTCATATTAATATTCTATTTATAGTCTATATATAACCAACAACTTTAATGTAGCTATTCTATACTTATACATATATGCATGCAAACTGGTTAAAAATGAAAATAAGAAATAAAAGTGGTTAAAAAATAAAATTGAAATTTTCTTTTCTATTGCATAATTTAAATATAGGTAAATAAACTCTGTCCTGGTTATCCCTAAATATTTATTCCTTTAACTTACAAACCTACTTAGCAACAATTTGAGAAGGAAAAATTGAGTTTAATGTACTAAAATTATTGCATTGTCTGGTATAATACACACATTTAAAAACAGCTACCTTATATTGAAAATCTTTCTTATCAACACTAATTTTTCTAATTTTGCTATTACAGTGATTTTACTAACAATAATCACACTCTTTTCTCTCCCCTGTTAATTTGTCTTGCTTTTGTAATTTTCAGTAGGAAGTACATTGGAAAAAACAGAGCAAGAAACATAAAGGAAAGAATAAACAAATGGGACTTCATCAAAATAAAAAGCTTCTGCATGGCTAAGGAAAACATCAGCAAAATGAAAAGGGAACCAACTGTGTGGGAAAACATATTTGCCCATGACACCTCGGACAAGGGTTTGATCTCCAAAATATATAAAGAACTCACACAACTCCACTCCAGGAAGACAAACAATCCAATTAAAAAATGGGCAAAGGACCTGAGCAGACGCTTCTCTAAGGAGGACATACAGAGGGCCCAGAGACATATAAAACACTGCTTGGCATCACTAGCCATCAGAGAGATGCAAATTAAAACCACAATGAAATACCACTTCACACTGGTCAGAATGGCCATCATAAACAAATCAACACACAATAAGTGCTGGTGGGGTTGTGGAGAAAAGGGAACCCTGGTGCACTGTTGGTGGGAATGCAGACTGGTGCAGCCACTGTGGAAAACAGTATGGAATTCCCTCAAAACACTAAAAATGGAACTGCCTTTTGACCCAGCAATTCCACTGCTGGGATTATACCCTAAGAATCCTGAAACAGCAATTCAAAAGAACCTATGCACCCCAATGTTCATAGCAGCACAATTTACAATAGTCAAGTGCTAGAAGCAACCTAGGTGCCCATCAGTAAATAAGTGGATCAAAAAACTGGTACATTTACGCAATAGAATACTACACAGCAGAAAGGAAGAAAGAAGGAGCTCCTATCCTTCAAGGCAGCATGAATGGAACTGGAGAGCATTACGCTAAGTGAAGTAAGCCAGGCAATGAAAGACAAATACCATATGATCTCACCTATAAGTGGAACCTAATCAACAAAACAAAGAAGCAAGCAAAATATGACCAGAGACATTGAAATAAAGAACAAACAGACAGTAACCAGAGGGGAGGGAGGAAGGAGATAATGGGGGAAAGAAGGGCAAGGGTTGTCAAGGAATATGTATAAAGGACCCATGGACAAAACCAAAGTGGGGAAGGCTGGAGGGTGAGAGGTGGGGGTGGATGGGGAAGGGGAAAGTGGTGGGAAAATAGAGACAATTGTATTTGAACAACAATAAAAAATGATTTAAAAAATAATTTAAAAAATGGTAGATTTAGAAAACTTTTTCCTGACTAATGAAATCAATAATTCTTTTTAATGCCACTGCTATACAGAGTCAGTCCTGAGAATCTAGCATTGGTTAATGGGGAGAAAGGGACCTGGATAGGAAGTAGAAAGATTTTAATTATATTAAACTAGTGGAAGTCCCTGCCAGAATGGTGTAAGAAACTCTCCATTACCATTTTGAGGAAGCACACCCTTATAATCAAGGGCACACCCTTGCTGATCAATGCTTTGTATCAGAAAATGTTTCTCATTATTTGGCAAACTTTAAACTTAGTAGACAAACCATCCTTGGTGGTCCCGAAGGCATAAAACTGGGAATGCTGGGTATTGATTGTTGGCTGTTTTTCTAGAGCCACCAGTAACAGTGGAGATGTATAAACTCATGGAAATGTTAAAGAGTTAGCAGAATCCAGTCAAGCTGCAAGGTTGTAGAACTCTGGCCAATCAATTCTTGAGTTACCAATTCCTGACTTGTGAATGCCTTGTGAATAATGAACAACTGGTTGGACATTTCCCTCTCCTATGCTCACCTACTGCAGTCTGCTCTAATCCTCATTTTGTAATCATAACCACTTCCAGAAGACAAGTTGACTTGAGCCACCTGGAGGCCATATGATAAGCTGTCTGTGTTCGTATTTCTTTCACACAACGTCAATTCTAATTAATATCTTCTTTATTTTTTATATTTTAAATTATATTTTATTGATTATGCTATTACAGTTGTCCCAATTTTCCCCCCTTTGCTCCCTTACATTTAACACTACCCCCACTCCCTCAGGCAATCCCCACACCATTGTTCAGGTCCATGGGTCATGCACATATGTTCTTTGGCTACTGTATTTGCTATGTTGTACTTTACATCCCCATTATAACTATCTATTTGTACTTCTTAATCCTTTCACATTTTATAGCCTTTCCGCCAACCCCCCTACCATCAAAATATTCTATGATTCTGCTTCTGTTCTGCTTGGTTATTTTGTTTTTTAGATTCAATTACTGATAGATATATATTTATTACTATTTTATCATTCATACTTTTTATCTTCTTCAAGACAATCCTTTAACATTTCACATAATACTGGTTTGGTGGTGATGAATCCTTTAGTTTTTTCTTATCTGGGAAGCTGTTTACTTATTCTTCAATTCTAAATGATAGCTTTGCTTGGTAGAATAATCTCGGCTGTAAGTCCTTGCTTTTCATCACTTTTAATATTCCTTGCCGATCCCTTCTAGCCTGCAAAGTTTCTTTTGATAAATCAGCTGACAGTCTTATGGGGGCTTTCTTGGGGGTAACTAACTGCTTTTCTCTTGTTGCTTTTAAGATTCTCTCTTTGTCTTTAACCTTTGGCATTTTAATTACGATGTGTCCTGGTATGGGCCTCTTTAGGTTTATCTAGTTTGGGACTCTTTGTGCTTCCTGGACTTGCATGTCTATTTCCTTCACCAAATTAGGAAAGTTGCCCCAGGCCCAGCCCTAGCAGCAGTCAGCCTTGGTCTTTTCTGACATCTTAAGAGACCAGGGACCAAATACCTATGTAACATGTTCTTCCTTTTAAAATGCTTTCTTTTTTTGTGCTAAAATACATATAACACAAAATTTATCATCCTAGCCATATTAAGTGTACAGTTCAGTTATATTAGGCACATTCATACTGCTGTACAACCCACAATACCATCCATCTCCAGAACTCTTTTAATCTTGAAAACGGAAACTCTATATTCATTGAACAATTAAGCACTATCTCCCCCTTCCCTCTCCCCCACCAGCCCATGGCAACCACCTTTTTACTTTGTGTCTATGATTTTGAATATTCTGAGTACCTCATATAAATGGAATCATCCAATATTTGTCTTTTCCCCTCACTTTTCCCTACCTTTCCAAATCCATGTAATTTACTTCAAACATGATCTCTCTCATGGAAGAGGTCATTCTTTTTCACCTTCTTCCTTACCCTTTCCTTCTGGGGAAGAAATTTTAAACCCTGCCCAGCCCCCACCTTCCCTTCTTCATTTCATTTATAAGCCTCTCACTAAAAAAAGAAGAAGAAGAAATAGAAGAAAGTTACTGGGATAATTTTCTGATTCTTTCATAGGGGTATGAGTATCTATATGTAATTAACTGTAACAAAAGAACTACAGATGCCAACATCTAAAATCTCTGAAATCGCCCAAAGTTCTTGTCAAAATCTCCATAAAAGTTTACATTTAACTTTCTACTCATCTTAGTTAAAATCATTTCCCTTCAACAAGAAATGTCTTTTCTCATATTGCTTTTTTCTTGGAGGCTGATTCTCAATATTCTAAAAATGGCGTTTTTCTCTTTATTCCATAGGAAGCTTTCCCATTTGTTCAGATTTCAACTGTTACACATTAAAGAGGCTTTTGAAACTATTCTGTGAACCAAATCACAACATTTAATACTGTTCCCTAAGAAAGTGTTCTAAGTTCCACACAGCTCCTGAGAACTGAACTGCTGGGATATAAGCCATTTATAAACTGGGGACTGAGTGAGTGTTATATACTTCCCATAGATTGTCTTTAGCGATACACAGCTGAAAGCTGTTGGCTAATTGAATTACACAGGACACACAGTGAACAATAAAAGAAGCACACAACCAAGTCACAGCAGCCAGTATGTCATCTAGACCCCCTGCCAGAGTACATGGCCAACACAGTTCAAGACCCAACTAGTCAATATACTAAGCCTACAGGTTCTATAAATACTCCATGACTTCAACCGTCTATATAATTTTTGATACATTTTCTTCCACTGTATGTTGAAGAAACACATATTTGACCATGGCATGTAATAGATTTTGAAAACCCCATGGTGATTGCACTGAAGTTAAAAAAGGTTTCCAAGAGAATGAGCCAGAGCTGCAGAAGTAAGCCTGGAGCAGAAGTCAACCAGCTACTTGTATTATTAGCAAAAGCTATTTACAGATGGATACCATTGTTGAACTGCAGTACAGAAAGTTAAAGAAACTCCCAACCCTTGCATAAAACAGCAATTTAGAGATAACACATTAGCTGAGGGTCTAATGAGTCCCAGAACTGGGAGTATTCATCCATGAAGTTCTGATTTGAATAGGGAAGTGCAAATAGCAACTGAGATCAAGTTACTACCAGGGCAACAGACACACTAACCAGAAACTTCCTTTTTTTCTCCCCAAAGGTCTGTGTAACACTGCAGGTAGCCTGTCTTGGTCTTGAAGATGTGCTCCTTTGCAATTAAAGGAGAAGAAAGAAAGTAACTTTTATTGACTTTTGTTTGTTTGAGGCCTCACATTTCAGGTCAAACCATTTGTCACATTAGATATTAACTGCCTCTCCAAACTCTTTGAATATTTAGAGCCACTTCCACATTATTTGGCCTTAGCTCTCCACAGTCTCATATCATTCTCTGAATACCTGATGCATACAAATCTGGCCTCTTCATTAGGATCATAAACAACTTAAAGGCAAGTAAATTGACTTGCACTTCATTAGGATCTCCTATAAAACCTATACATTGCTGGGCACTGAGTGGTATCTCATAAATACAGTTGATTAACTCACAGGATGAGGTCCCCACATGGAGTCATAAGCATTGAAGCAATACCATTTCCACATGCCAATCTCAGGCCAACTTCCTAAGAAGAGTACTGATGAGAAACAGCCTTAGTGGCCACTGGGAGCCCCATCGGAGTAGAGAAATCTTGAATCCTGTGCATGGAGAAACTGCTTACCATGCAGGGACGGTAAACTCTACAAGAACTGAAACTATGTTTTGTTCCCTACCCAGAACCTAGCACCAAACACCTGGTAGGGGCTCAAAAAAATATTTTGAATAAATAAAGACCATATGAAATCAAGTTTTTTCCCTTTAGTCTCATGAATTAGTGATTCCACATCTTTTTTTGTTTGTTCAGTGATCACTTATAGTCAATCTGCAAAAGTTAAAGTGACTCCAGAAAACAAACCAACATGGCGCCCACATGGTACACAGAAGGTGGATGCCTCTTCTCAGCCTGCCCAGAGTGTGTGTGTGTAGGGTGGTTGTGGGGAGGGGCCGAGGATCAAGGAGGAAGGACACTGGCCTGCTAGTCATGGGCCTGGGGCTTGCTGTGAAGGGACAAGAGCTATTCTCCTGGAAAGAAATGGCCAGATGTCAGACTGAGCTCTTGGCAGCCCCCAGTCAGTGCTCTACATGGTCCTGCCTGGTTGGCAGCTTCCTGCCAGGAAATGCTGCCAAGCAGGTTGTGACAGCTGTGTAGTGCACAAATCTCCAAGGGTCTGGTGCACTGACATTCTGACCTATCTGCCTGCTACTCGTGGGAAGCAGCTGAGAAGTTCTGATGCTGAGGGACCCCATTTTCCATTGGCTTTCATTTGTCAAGAGAATGCCTAACTATCTCATTTTTTAAAATAAAAGTCATTGGAAATGGCCTTTAGCTTTTCTGGTCAACATGAACCTACTGATTGTGTGCAGGAAGGAGAACTACAGGGAGGGGCAAAAGTAGGTTTACAGTCATTCATATGGAAAATAATACAATAATTAATAAATAATAATGCAAAAATAAACTGTTTCATGTACTCAGAGTTGTACACCTACCTTTGGTCCACCCTGTATATTTTATTCTGTTCCCAACAACTGTTTTCACTGTGACTACACTTGTTTATGGGCATCTTATCATAGTAACTGACATGTGTTATGGACTGCCACTAAGAGAAATCACCTGTCTGAATAATTAAACCAAACGAAAGATAGCTTCTTAACCACTTCTTTTGAAAAAAATCAAAATCTTAATGCTCATTTTTTGGAATGTTTACACCTTTAGGGATTTTGATAAAGAACTGCCCTTTTATATTCTCTTAAAGCAGCTACCTTTACTTAAAGTTGCTGAAAAGTGAATTCAATTTTTCATCAGGAGATGTATAAATATTAGATTGTTTTCTGCACTCAAAGATGAAAAGTTAAAAGTGAAATTTCAGACATACCTTTCAGCATCATTCGTCCGGTGGATCCTCCAAAAGTATTGAGAAGGCCACTTCTTGCTCCTAAAGATGTGGTTGCTTCTAGGAGAGAACCGGTGATGTACTGAGATATGGAAGTCCTTTGGAGAGTGGCCCGATACTCACATACGGTGTCTCGGACACATTGCTTTAAGCAGGGACCAACGTTAATCCTTTCATGGGCCGCCTCAGAGACTGGGAGCTTTGTAAAGAAATGGAGAAGAGATCCAATTGTATCTTCTGTTTCTTCTCCCCTTCTCACTGCATTGTAGATCTGTGAATAGCACAAAGTACAGGAAGTATTAATCTAGTTTCTTAGAAAAGCAAATTAACTTGTTGACAAAATGCCAAGATGACTTATTAAGAAAGAAGGCTCAGTAGCTCTAAGCACAAACACTTTTGAGCACTGGACTCATGTATTAACCTGAACATTCTACAGACACCATTTATTTGGGAAAGCTATGTGTAGTTATGAAACAGGCCATTCAAACAACCCTGCTATCAAACAGAGCGCTTACAAGTTGTACCAACCGAAAATATATTCAGCTCAAATTTCTTCTCCTCCTCCTCAGCAGAGCAAAGCTCTTCTGCAGAGGGACAATGCCAAACCTTTCCTTTTTTGACTTTCCCAGGTCTGTCTGCCTCCAAGAAATACTTCAACCTGACATTCACAAGGAATCTTTCTTACATACTCAAACAGAAGCAAGAATGAGAGAGTCATGGAGAAGGAGAAATTCTGTATTTCTCTGTTGGTCATAATGCTTCAATCCATCAGCTTGGATCAAAATCTTTGAATCCTTTTCCTTTTCCTCCTTCCTCACTTCTCACATCCAATGAGTTGACTGATCCTGCCCATTGTTCCTGTTCTGTCTCTGTCACTATCCTGATTTCCTCTTCCCTTTATAAATAGAATTTACCAAGAATTATCTCAAGAAGATTGAACTATTACAACAGGTTCCCAACCATAATCCCAATCCATTCCAAAGCAATCATTCATTCAATATGAATTTATATAGATCCTTCTCTATGCAAGGAACAGCATTAAAAGATGTGGGGCATGGGAAAAGAGTAACACACACCTCTTGTACTGCAGGATTTCACAATCTATTGTAATTTAGAAGATGAGGTCTGAAAATGATGAGGTCTGACATTACTGCAGAAAGGTTTTGGGTTTTGTTGAGGCCTCTGGAAAGCCAGAGACTTCTGAGTACTGTATAAAAAAACAGGGAAGAAACATAACATGGGATGAGTTACTGTAGCTTTTTAATGGAGAAATGAAGGTAGACTATATATTTTTTAATTTTTTATTTATTGATTTTAGAGAGAGAGAAAGAGAAAGAGAGGAACATCAATTTGTTGTTCCACTTATTTATACATTCATTGGTTTATTCTTGTATGTGCCTGGACTGGGAATCAAACCTGCAGCTTTGCCATATCAGGACAATACTCTAACCATCTAAGCTACCCATCCAGGCAAAGGCAGACTGTATTGTGTTTTTTTTTATCATGCCACCTTGAGCACCTTGCCATAGTTGTCTTGTTATTCATACACCAAATCAACAAAAAAAATTATGTGTTTATATACTAGTTATATGTCAGGCCTGGGTAAATATGACAGCTTCTTCTCTCAAAGAGTTCACAGTCTAGTGATAAGCAAAAGAGCTCACAGTAGGGTGGAAATAAAAGTCACCCCCTCTTGTGACTTCAATGAGTGGCCAGGGAAGAGAATATCCTCCTATGCCCTCCAGTCCATGCATGTCCCCCATGATGTTGCATGCCCCCCAAAATCATCTTAATTAGGGCCCACAGACACTCAAGAGGACCCCTGTAGAGTTATGTGGGTCCTCTTTAGAATGTCTTTAGAATGGACCTAAAATACCAGATTATTCAAACCAGGTTGACTCTAACTAGATTTCTACTCTGCTTTCCCCTTTCTACTAGTATATACTTGTCATTCAAAGGCAAAGTGTGAATTCTTTGACTTCAATTCTCTGTCATTAAATTTCTGGTGGCAAGTATAGCCATGCAAATAGTGTCCTGAGACAGAAAGAGCTCAGCTTTGGCATCAGGAATATGGGGTTGTATACCTGGCTCTACCTTGACCAGCTGGAGAGCTGCACATGAGCATAAGCATGAGCAAGCTGACCTGAAAGATTAGAGACAGCTTCCTCTTCTGTAAAATGAAGATACCCCTTCTGAGGGATGTTGTGGGATTCATCAAGACAATAATGTAAAGTGCTCAGCCTAGTATCTAGAAATGATGCCCAGCTCTATTCAAGAACAGAATGGACTCCTCTATCCTCAGGAAACACCAGTTGGTTATGTAACAACAGAGCAGTCTACAAAACTCACTGAGATGGGGTTTATACCCTTGCTCTTATGTGCGGCTAGATAATATCATCCTAACCTTATTTGGATGTATTGTGAAGGGTAGACAGATGCAGAGCTCAGGACATGCTTTTCTTCTCTCAGCTCCTTATCATACAGGCAATCTCTAACACACTAAGTCTCAAACAAGTTCTTCAGAAAAAAAATGCTCTAGAAGTTTAGGGAAGAGAACCCACTGCGAGGTCTGAGAGCTAAAGAGGGCTCCAGAGGAAAAACAGATTTGAGCTGTGCCTTGGAAAACAGGCACAACTCTAACTGGAGCAGCTGGGGGAGGCAACTCACATGGTCAGCGATGGTGAATGGAAATGTATGCATCTTAAGGACAGTGAGCAGAGTAGGGCATTTAGAGCAGAGGAGAAATTAGAAAGGTCACTTGGCCTGATAAAGGAGTCTTGAATGTCAAACCAAGAGGTTTAACTCATCATGAGTGGGAACACGTCACTTTTTTTTTTGTTTGTTTGTTTGTTTTTAGCAGAGGAATGACACTAAAAAGGTTTTCCTTTACTGAGAAGAATATGCTTACAGTTCTTAGTTACTAATGAGTAGACCTAGTTTTTTTCTTGCCAAGTTCCTCCATCAGCTGAAATGCCCTCACTCCTTATGCTATGCATTGCAGTCTCCACATCATGCCTTCAGAGATTCCTGATGTCTCCTTCAGTCCCTTATCCAGCTTTCCCAAATTGTTTTCCTCAAATCATTACATCTAGAGAGTCAACACACAAAAAACCTCCTTGATCCTGTAAGTTTTAAAAACTTAGTAAATAGTTCACCTTTTGAAGGTTTATACTGCATATCAGAATATTAAAGGCAATTTAAAGGTTTAGAGTGAAGAAATCTATTTTGCTTAACTGAATATTTGAGCATTATTGTTATTTGACTATAATTTTTTAAAGAACACACAGCCTGTGAATATAGTGTTGTACCAGGTAATTTGCTCTAATAGAATGGCCTTTTCTTATTCTCATTTCCTTGACCTCTGTGGATTCTTTGAAGCAGGCAATTATCCATCTTTCTTGAAGTCCTGCCTCTATTATCACCCCACTGCTCCATCTCCACTTATTCTGTGGCTGCCCTTCCACCTTGGGCCTTCAAGACAGTTGTAACACAGTAGACAGGTACCAAGAAGTGCTTAATGTTGGGGGTTATAAATTGTCTGTCCATGGGCCAGATTTAATCAAAAGATCTGCTTCATTTGACACATGGTGGTTTAAAATCAGGGAAGTTTACATACACATCTGAAGTTACGGCATCTTCTGATAAATGGAATAATCCAGCAACGCTGAGCATTCCCATGTGGTACGAAGGGCTAGACCTTAGACAGGGCATGAGTTCTCCAGCTGGCACCAATTCCCACCACTCCCACACCTGGCCAATATCTGGGCATCATTAGCATATGCATTTGTGACTCTTGCCTTGATGGGCTATGGATATGGCTATACATACATAAAATAAACATGTGCTGAGGTCCTCCAATATGTCTCTTGGCTGTGTGCTCTTCCCTGTGCTAGTTGTCAAAGATACAGAGAAAAAGCCATAGTCTTTGCTCTCAAGGGGTGATGCAGGTCACGCCAACATATATAAATGTTATATATGTATTAAGTAATCATTCAGCATTGCTATCAGCTACTTGTTTCCAAGTGCTCAAACTTGTCTGATGAAATATAAGATAAAGAACCCTAAAAATAAAGATCTCAGATGCCATCACCACATACGCAAAGACCAGAAAAAGATCAGCAGGTTCTACCAAGACCTGGACTAACACATGATAGTCATATAAGTACTGGATGAGCTGAATTCAAGGTGCTTGTTGGAAAAATGCTGAAACATGGATGAAGTGGTGGTAGATACAGCAATGCTCAGGGAACATATTAAAATCAGGCTATAACCACTTATTAGATCATCCACTGTAAAAAAAGAAGCAATTATGGGAAACTCCACATATATAGAGTGGGAAGAGGAGGCAGTATAGAACAGTCATTATGGACATGGCCGTGGAGTGTTGGCTTGAACTCTAGCACCCCTGCTTCCCATATGTGTGATCTTGGGCAATTTGTCATTTTGTGCCTCAGTTTCCTTTTCTCCAACATGGGGATATAATTGTTTCTGCCTCATAAGGTTGTGGGAAGAATTACAAGCTTTGATAAACATAATAGGGCTGGAACAGTACCTGCCACTTAGTTAATGCTCAAAAACATTGGTTTCTGTGATGATGATGGCAATGGTGATTGTGATAAACTACAAAAAAATGCCATAAATTATTTCCTTCACTGATTCTGGGCCAGCCTTGGGGTTTGCTTAACCAATGGAAATTTAGGACACATGATGCAAATGAAGTCCTGAAAAACACTTGTTCATTGAAGCTTGCTCTCTCTTGCTATTTCTGGGAACTGTGCAATAGTGACTACATGGAGAAACTACAGCCATCTTTCTGGAGAATGAGAGACCATGGTGCAGCCACTTTTGTCGCCTTGGATGATAGCCTGCCAACAGCCAGATACTCTTAGATCATCTAATTGCTGGTCCGACTGCCATCGTAGATACATGAGTTAGCCTAGCAGAGATCAGTTGATCCAGACTAGGAGAGCCACTCAGCCAATTCTTAGAAACATAAGCTAAATAAATGACTTGTGAAAAGTCACTGAATTTTGGGAGTGCTTCAGTACAAGGCAAAAGCTGATTGACATAAAGATGATGTGTTGGACAAACTGATAAGTATCTACCTGCATGAAATTTAAATCCATACACTAACCCAAAGAGGCTGATTCATTTGGCAGATAGGGACAGTAGGCCTAGGGAGGTGAAGAGATGTAGAACAACTTTGCACAGCTGGTAAAAGTCTGAACCAGGATTGATATCTAGGTTTGTCCAACTCTGTGGCCCAACTTTATCCACTGCACTAAACAGAGTCACACACAAAGCCCAAACAGTGGGGTTCAAGAGAACACTGTTATTTGGCAAAAGGTTTAAATGATGTTTATGGTGCTGCTGTTACTATTTTTACTCATGACAATTCTTTTCATGGTCACCCTAAATTAATTCTGAAAATAGTCATGATTACTGAATGCCCACATGTTTCCTTATATAGAAATTCAGAGTTTTAAATTACAAGGTTAAGAAAAAAATGAAATTTATTTCACTTCATTAATGTGGTAATAAAAGGTGCTGAAAACTGGACAGACTACTGCCCAATGTGGGCCACTATCTCTTCTAAGATAAAATAAACATGTCACAACAGGGCACCTAAGTTTGCTAAATAGATATGTGTACATTCATTCATTCAACAATAGATTTATATTGATTAAGCACATACATTGTGTCAAGCCCAATGGCTGGGATTACAACAGTGAGCAAGAAAGCTTCATTTCAGTGGGGAAGGCAGATAATAAATAAGTGGACCAAATAAGTAAATATTGCAGACTTTTATATGTGCTACAAATGTATTTTGGATACAGATTCCATAGGACTTGCTGAAGTTGCTAGGAAATAAGAAAGGAAGAGTCAAGGTTTCTACATTTGGTCATTTTTTTAATTCTTAGAGATTTAAAATTTATATAAAGAGCTACAGATCAATGTTGCAAACAGAGCTGCTCATGGCTCCTGTGTTTAACACCCACTGTGAACCAGGAGTGGATTCTCTCCATGGAGTTATACTACTCCTGTTATGGCAGGTACTATGTTTAAGCAGAAAGACCTTGATACTGTAAAGTTACCTGCAGAAAAGCAAGCAATGGAAAACATTCAAGAAAGCATTTGCAGTTCCTTGTGACTCAATAAAGATGGATGCCTTGTAGAAACCAGCACTGAGACTTGGAATTCAGACCCAAAACAAAATACAACAAACATCCAAGGCTGAAGAGAGCTGGGATGATTCAGACTGAGACAAAGCCAAAGACTTTGGTGCATGGAAAGGCATGAAGCAGCCAGACACACCATGTCCACAGCACTCACCCAGGAGGAAAGCTTCCTCTACACAGCCAAGAAGCAGCTTTCTCTTAACTTGACTTTTACTGGGGTCAAAGAGGATACCTGTCAAGGGGAGTCAATTTTGTACTTATTTTATTTCAAAATCTATCTTTCTGGGGTCAGAGTTATGGAAAATTATGACATTCCAAGATCTGAGGACATATGTTCTGAAATGTTTCAATAAGAAAAAGTATGTTACTTAGGGGTCCATTGACTAATTACTTGTAATCACTGCCATATTTATTGAATGCTTAAAATAAAGTAGGCACTGAGACATGATTTCATTGAAACTTCAGAACAGCTCTAAAAAGAGGTCCTAATATTACTACTGCTTAAAAATAAGAAATTGATGTGCACACAGCTAAAACTCAGCATCAGTACTCTATCTTTAAGCCACTGCTGCTAACCACTAAACCAAACAGAGAATACTATAGTATCATTGTCAAAGAAATCTCTTTTAAGAGAGAGGTAATTGTAGTTAATGACCCTTACATCTTTCTCTGTTTATTGTCTTATTCTTTCCTCTACAACATCAATTTGTTGAGGACTTTATTTCTTTTTTCATTTATGTATCTCTAGTGTCTAGAAGTGCTTGGTGTTATAGCTTCTCAATAAATAGTTTATTGATTGAATTAATGAGTGTCTCTATTCTATATTTTTGCCAAGAACTTGACTAGAATCCTCTTGTTTTTCGGTCATGAATCCATTGTGTTCACCTAAACCACAGGTGAACTGTCACCTGTATTTTTTGAACACCATATGCAGAAATCAAATGAAATGGTATAACATCTTTACAAAATATTTAGAATAGCTGTAGCCAAGTGTGGCTCTAATTGCTACTCACCAGACATGCCCTATTCTGAAAAATTTACCGGTGGTTGTTTAATATTATTCCATTATCATTTACTGATGTGCTTAGAGTTGAGGATGCTTAATCAGATCGATTCTCCACCCTGATTTTTTATAAAAATGGTAATCTGGAAGAATGATGGAACTTTAAAAAAGCAGAATATGGATTTATATATTGACTTTCCTAATTCAATAAATGTTGAGTTGTGATTAGAGAGCCTATGGTAGATGCTTGAGAACAATGATTAAAAAAAAAAAAAAAAAGACAAACTCTGCCCTGTGACTGGAACTCACCCCTCCTTAAGTTTTCTTTTCTTTAACATGAAGGGGTCAGCCAACATTATCTCCGAGGGCCCTCTTTGTGTTGTTCTTCAATGACCCATACTTCCTAGCCTTCTTAAATAGGGGATGGAGGATATTAATTAACCTTAATTTTGATGACAATTTTGACCTTCATTATTTTCTAATATAGTGTATAGTTAGAGTCTTCTGTTTCCCTCTCTCTTAATCAGTGTTTTCCTTCAATATCAGGTGTTCTTTCTCACTAGTAACTATATATCTACTTCTAATAGTATCCTTATCCTCCCCAAAATGTGATTTGATTCTTAAAGTAGCCTGAGCTAGGAAAACAATCACATTTATCTGAACTATGTGTTAACCGTGATTTAATAGGCTGGGTAAGACTGTGGGAGCCTCCCTCATGGAATCAAGTGTGAGAGCTGCGGTTTGGAAACCCCTTTTACTGGTCTCTTGGGCCCTTTCCTAACTTCTCAAATCTACAAGCAGTGTTCTAGACAACTGAAGATGTTGAAAGTTTGATTGCTCGTGGTGTTTGTGCCTAGACAAAATGCAATGATATAAAAACTGCCAAATTCCCTGAAAAGTCAACAAAAACAGTGAGGCTGTTCTGGGGGTGGTGGCTGAGGCAGGTTGGAGACCTGAGTGGCAGGGATGAGAAGCAGGACTCTGGTAGCAAGCTGTGGCTTCCTCTGCTCTTGAATCCACATTCCATTCAAGTGCCTGTGTAGAGAATTCCATTTGACTGAGACTATTCAGACCATGCATGAGACGCTGACCAAAGAGAGCCCCAGAGAGCCAAAAATAAAGGCTTTACTAAAGCGAGGGCAATTAACCAGAGCTATGCCACCAGCTTCTACAGGAAGTAAGTTGAGCCTTTATTACTGCAGGAAACGTCTAAGGAGTGTGAAAGGATGGCCAAGGACATTTAACAGCTGGAAATGCCCTTCCACGTAACTTCTTTCAATCCATATTTTACCCTTGTATTCAAATTCTGCCTCCTCCATACAGCCTTTCCAGGGCTCCAGCAAGAAATAAGGATCTTCTTTTCTGGATTCCAATGCAAACTCTACAATGGCACTTTTCTGTGAAGTTTAGTCTCTCCCCTTTCAGGCTGTGAGTTCCCAGGGGTGGAGGAGTGAAAGTGCAAGGGAACATGTCTTACTCAACATTTGTCTCCAGCTCAGAACACGCTGCAGGCAATGGAGAAACAACTACAGCCTTAGACCTAAGACCTCTAAGTGTGTTCCCCACACCACCATCATCCTCATCACCTGAGAACTTGTTAGAAATGCAAACTTTTGGGTCCCACCCTAGGCATACAAAATCCAAACATATGGGACTGGGGCCTGAAATCTGTGTTGTATCGAGCCCTCCAAATGATGCTGATTCCTGCCAAGGTCTGAGATCCACTTCCTGAGACTTTAAGGAGAATACACTACCTTCCCTCTTTCCACTTCTCATATCACCCATCCCATAAACACACACATCCATGTCATGTTCCTTCTAGAATGGGAGCTCCTCAGGGCAGGGGCAAGGTCCTTTCATCTCTATATTCCCTAAGCCCTTAGCTCAGAGTCCGGCACAGGGCACACTGGATAAATGAAGGGACATCTCTCGCAGAAATTCCCTGTGGCTATGGATATAACAGGACTTTCTGAAACGATGTTCCTGCTTAATATTTCCAAAGATGAATCATGTTTGAAATACTAATTCAATGGGAATTACCACACAGATGAATCATATCATAATGAGAAAAAACCTGGCTGCCAAGGAAGCCTCTTGAAAAGAAAAAATCAAATTAGGACAAATGGATTATGTTGCACAGCTTGCGATCTTAGGCTATGAATTAGGCCAACAGAAGGGATTTAATGGCCTGAACTACCAGGCTCCCTGCAGCTCTAAGGAGCAATGAGTCAATTAATGAAATCACATGGGAACAAAGCCCCTGCAAGACAAAAACAAACTTTCACAAATCTCCTAGACTGTGATGCCCTGGCTCGGAGGCTCAGGGACAGCCTTCTTGCTAAGCTGTGTACACGTGAAGCTGTGAGGGACAGAAAGTTCCTTAAATCCTAGGGCTCCAGGCTGCTATGTGTCCACAACAGGTGGAGGGGACCAAGGCCAACCTATAGGGTCAGGCTGTATGCTTCCTATGCTCCAAATGAATTCCTTCTCACCTTGTCCAGGTTGGCAGGGATCAATATTGCCATCTATCTTCATGGGTCCCAGAGTTCCCTTTTTGCCTGGGCCATTGCTTCTGGACCAACCAACACTATATTTCTTTCCTCTGCTCTGTGCCTGAAGACTGTCCGAGGCTGACCTCCAGGAACATACTGCTCTGACCACCAAGGGTGGGACAGCAGAGCAGAGGCCATAGTGGAGAGGAAGGAGCCTGGTTTTTGCATCACAGTGATCATGTTGGATTCTCAGTGCCACCATCTAGGAGCAATGGGAAAGCAACTTGTGTTTCTTTAATGGAGATTATCACAGCGTTGTGGTAAGCCAAGATTCAGTGGGCTAAGATAGCTATAAGTACTTTGTCTCCAACTACACAGCCCATGAGTATCTAAGTGTCACACGATTATAGCACAATGACTGCATCTTTAGAGCTCTAAGGCCAGGCCTGCTTGCCTGCAGGACCTGAGATGACTTTCCAGTTTGGAAACCTATCACCCCAACCTGTCTCTCCTGGTTATTCACTGTTGTTCCAAGGTGGTGGAGCCACTCCAATGCTCAGGAGTAAGTTTGTCCAGCTTCCTGCGTGTGAACTCACGTGAAGATGTCTGAATATTCTCTAGTTCACAGTTCCACATGCGGCCACACTGTGAATTCAGTTTTGGGCCACTGCGCCCACTCTACCATAAGTGCAAAGCCTCAACATGGTGCTTGGTATATATGTGGCATTGAGTAAATGGGATCTTATTAATCCTGTTAGTTAAGATTAAAGTTATAGCATGAACCTTCTTTCTCACCCCAGGCTTCTTCCTTTCTCTTACTTCTCTGCTCTCTCCTTTCTCTCTAGGTTACCCCAGGAGGTATTTTCTCCAACTTCCTCTGGGTCCCCACTGTTTCTTCTTTCTACAATGTTTTATTCCTCCCCACTTTCATATACCTCATTTGGCTTTTCTTTTACTCTCAACCCATTTTTTTCTTGCTCTGTCCTGATCTTCCTATCTTCCTCACTCTCTCTATCTCCCCTTTATTCCCATTGCCCATTTCTCTCCTGTACCCCTAATTTCTTCTCATTCCATTTTGATCAGGATCCTTTGAGCTTCAGTACCAGGGACAAAGGAACCAGGTAGGAATAAGGGAGGAGTGTTGGTTATTAGGGTCTTCAAGCAGAAACCCTTCTCTGTTAGCAGGCACTTACTTGTCATTATTGAATGCACTATAACTCTTCTGTAATAAAACTGAAGTGATTTAATTCTTGAAAGTCTCTCCTCTGATGGGAGCCAAGTGAAACACCAGAGAGGAGCTAGGGACATTCTTTCCCAAAACCTCCAAGGAACTGAACTCTAGTTGAGCCAACACTGGACCCATTGTAAGCTGGCTTCTAGCCTTGACTAAGTTCCTTGCTGCAAGCTTGATGGTATCCACTTCAGAGTCTCATGCTACCAATAAGACTTGAGAGCTGTTCAGAACAAGCAGGACAGACTTTCAGGTTTCATCCAAAGGTAGATCCGAGCTTAGCAAGCAGTTAGTGAACATGCTTCAGTCAGAGCAAATGGAAGAGGCAGTGATGGGCGAATAGAGACCACCAGGTTTCCAGGAGCCAGAGTCATCACAGCTCGGACAGGTCAGAGGACACAGAACCTGGGAGAGGAATTGCTGGGTATAAAAAGAAAGGCAGCAGGGGCTTGGGCAGGATGGAGGAGTTGAGCAACACAGGCATGGACAAAGTCTCTGGCCGCACTTTAATCTCTGAAGGAAAAGAGATCTATGCTTACAAATGTCTTCCTTGTTTGGACTCCATTCATTTGTTCACTACCAAATATTTACTGAATGTCTACTTTGTGCCAAAAAGTTGCCAGAAGCTAGAGAAAAAACAATGAATGAAACAGTTTTTGTCCTCAAGAAAGTTACCAAGTATCGGGGGAAGTAGGCAAGAAGATGGGCAATTCTGTAACGGTGTGAACACAAAGTGCTTTGGGAACACAGGGGAGGGTCTTAGAAGGCCATGGAAGGCTTCTTGTTGGAGTAACTTCTAGACACAACATCAAGGCAGTAAGAGCTAGCAAAGGTGGGGACAGAGTAAGATAACAGAGAGGAAAATGTTTTAAACAGAGGGAACAGCATGTTCAAAGTGGTTCCCTATGGTTGGAACTAAGAGCATGAGCAATGAATCTGGGGAGAGAAGCAAGGTCCTTCTGAGTCCTTACAAGTGGTTGCAATGCTAGCCCAGAACCATTTCTTTCATGAATATTTTCTAAGCTCACTACCATGGAAATAGCTTTATAGGGGGAAAAAATAAAAGAAAAAGAAAAAAGAAACAAAGAAAGAAAGAAACAGGAATATACAAGCTGGAGGGTTATATATTTTATGACTTGGGATACCCATTGCCCTTCTAGGAGTATCCTACTAAATGCTGAAGCTGCAACATCAAACAAGTCCAATTCTGAGCTCTTAGGGCATGAATGGGACAGAGGTGGTCACTTGTATAATTTCTTATAACTAGGTGGTCTCTTTGTTATGAACAAAAGCCAATGGAAGGAAACACCACCTACCAGCCTGGAAAGGAGAGAGATCTTCATTCATACCCACAGTGTAATAGTAACAGAGGCATCCCAGAGGGGAGGCATGATTTGGGACTGTCTAGTTGGAGAAATAGAGCCAGAAAGAGAAGGGAGAGTTCCAAAGAAAATATCACCTTCCTTTCTTCGGAAGATAGCAGTGGAAAGCTAAGCCTCCAAGAAGGTTCCAAAATATTGGGGACTACAAAACAATAAACAGGCTTTAGAGTTGCACTCAAATTCATGGAAAGGAGTCAGGGATGCTCTATCTATCCCTGTATCATGTACTTCTGCCCTGTTATAGTGCTCTCAGCTATGTGTGTGTGAGCAAACACAGGGTCCAGCAGAAGTAACACCTGCTTGAGTGTGGCTGGTAGTTAATAAATAACATTGGCACAATAATTTATAGTTTTAATTTGAACATTTCACCAAAAATGTCATATGGTGTGCTTGAGCATGATATTGTTATGTTACAGAATTACATGCCTATGATTTTGTAAAGATTTTGTAATTAAAAAAAGGGGCGTTATTTATGCTGTCCCCTGAATATTCAAAGGTAGAATGATGGGGAGAGATTGATGGTCAAAGACAACTTGTTCAGAGGGCTTGGAGATGTGGGAAAGTCCACCTTCCACCTCACCTATGCCTACCCTGTAGTCAGAAAAGATAGATAGGTATCTTCAGCTTCATTCCAGGGAACTTCATGAGTGTCACAAAAAAATTAAAAAAAAAAAAAACCCAAAACCAAAACAAAACCACCCAACCCAAAAAACTAAAGTTGATCGAAACTGAGGGCTATGGTCATAAAAAATGCTTCCAATTTACATTCCCAATGTAAGGCATTTTAGCCCTTCCATTTTGTCATTTAAAAAGTCCATTCTGTTGTCTCTACTGAGCTTAAGGTTTTGCTTGACTATCAAAACAAAGAGGTCTTTTGTTGACAGAAACAGGCGACAGTGTTTTGGTAAAAAGATTATATACAGAATAATGGTATGAAGCTCTATTGTGTAAAAATTAGACTTAAGAGCTTTCCCTGTCTCCACATTCTCTGGGTTTCTCACAACAATCTAAAATACTGTTGTCTTTCACTTTGTGGGAGCCCTAAACAATCAGTTGCAGTTATTATTTTCTAAGAGCTTATAAAAGACACTATGCAGATGAGACTACACATAAGTAAAGGCAATACCATTGATAGTGTATATCCTAACTACAAGTGAGACTAATCGTCTTGGGATCAACCACTTGTGGGTATCCCAAGAATTTTCTCTCCTTTGTACCCTCCATAATCCAATGTCCCATGACATGTTCTATTACTTAGAGTCGGAACTCATAAAACATTGCTTGAATTGATTTCAGCTGGCACTTGGCATCTTGCCTGTACTGGACATTATTACTATGGCAAAGGCAGGGTGCAAATGAAGACAATGCAGCTCACATTTGGCACAGGAGTCTAGACTGGGTGGGCTAGAGGGACGGTAGGGTCACGGAGACTCATTCCCAGCAGAGCAGGTAGGAATCAAGGAGACATAGTGAATGTGGTGCTGCGCTGGGAGAAGAGACCTTCTGATGGGATCAAATCTCTGGTAAATAACTGTCATTTCTGCAGCTGCTTTGGACATTAATGGGTGTCTTTTCAGGGTTCCGCTACAGCATTCTATCATCCATGGCCCAAAAGTCAGGCCACCTTTTGTTCATTGAGCAGCTCATTCCCCATAGTCCTTCTTCCCTCAGAATCCTTTGTCCTCACTATAAGGGCCCCAACCCTGTGTGAAGGAGAAAGGAAGGGAGCTCTATCTGTTGTGCTTATGATAAGAGGAGAAGGAGCACACATGGAGCCATACCGATAAACAGAGACACAAATGACCCTCTCAACTCATGTGATCAAGAAGTGACCCTGATGTGCTACAAAACAGGAGGCAGAGACACTGGGAATGGAGAGGGAAGAGGCTCTGGCAAACAGGCTCTAGAAAGTTGGGGTGCAGGAACGATATCAGGAGCTCTCTTCTCTTTCGATGTCCTTCCTCCAAATTGCTTCGATTCTTCTCCCTGCAGTCTTGACAGGCAAAGGCAATCTCTTTGAAGAGGTAGAAGATACTCTGTGTGAGGAAGGAGGGTGTGGCTGTCCCTGGCTGAGCTAATTCTGGTTTTCATCATTCCCTCCAACTTCCATCATCTGCTCTTCCACGTTTTGCCCTGTACATGTTCTTAAGAATTCTTGAGACAGATCTGGCAATCTTTCCCTGTCAAAGCCACAATCCTTTCCCTACTTGCAAAATCAATCAGAGGCCACACACAAAAAGTTTTTTTAAAAAAATCACAGCATTCTTTTCACAAAGCACAGAAAATAAGAAAAGTCAAGTGTTGTATGCATAGCAAGTGAGAGGGTAAATAAGAGCCATGTTGTGAGCAGTTAAGGAATTGGGCTGTGTGTGGGTAAGGGAGGAATTTGACAAGAAGAGAATCACAGAAACAATTCTGAGGATAGGGCAGGAAGAGGAAGGCAGGGGCAGAAAGAAGAAAAGCAAGGACAATGTGTCTGAGGTGTATACACTCTGGGGACACCTGCTATTTGCCCTGCTTATGGACATCAGAAGACAAATATCACTCTACCCTACGAAGTGCTCACTGCTGAATATCTATTCTGATATCTGACTCCTCCCTGCTTCATTACATGTCTCTCACATGACCAGGGATAGTTGGAAAGGCAAGGCAGGTAATAAGAAAAGCTGACTAATAGGATGAGACAGGAGATAATAAGTGAGAAAAGAGAGGTTCAGGCAACTGGGAATAGACGGACTTCACTGGGATGTGAGCAGCTACTGTAGGCCTAGAATCTGGCAAGGATGAAAACTTAGTGCACAACAGTTAACCTATTGTGAGGTCTGGGGATGAAAAAATAAGGAAAGAACAGCTGCGCTGTGAACTCTTGATTATCTGTGGTAATGTGGAGAGTATAATAGTAAGTGAAGCTACCTGCAAGGGAGGTGCTATGAAGCTTGGTATAAAAATTCAAACATAACAGGAAATCAGAACAGGGAGAGATCACAGGAAAAAACATTCACAGATGAACTAAGCCCTGAGATGGACAAAGCTTGGCTAGGAAGGTTGAGGGGAATGTGTTCATGGGGTGAAAAGCTGTGGGCACTGAAGTGCAGATTAGGATGTCCCTCCCTCCTTGTAGCTTGTAGGCATATTAAAATACCTCAGTGGAAAGGGAGGGAAAGGCTGAGAAACCCAAGTTGCTCCTACTTTGGGAGAGTGAGAGGGTCAGGTGGGAGCAGTCCTTTCTTTCTGCTTTGGAGAGTTCACTTTTTAGTCCAGGAGGCTTGAAGCCAAATGTCCTGAGCATTCTGAGCTTGAGGAGTCCGTCCCCCTGGGGCTGGGGCTTCACTATCATGACAAAGAATGTATTGTTCTAAGGCAAGTCCTATGGAGGCTTTCAGTTCTCCCAGATCTTTGTGACTTTGGTTTTGGTGGATGCTTCCCAGTGTCCAGGTCATGAGACCAGGTGAGGTGGCAGGTCCTGTGGTATGTCCACCACACATCAGGTTAGATGCAGGGAACAGAGTGGTACTCCAGACAATATACTCATAGCTGCTTTTAAATAGACCCAGAGAGAGACCTATTCAGATACATACATACCTGGGCATTGAGAAAACCAAACAGGGTCTTCTTATGCCCTGCTTTGACTCAGTTACCTTCACTGGTGCTCACCCCACTGCATTTTGTGCCTTCTCTTTGCCTCAGTTTCCCTATGGTAAAATGTGGATAAGTGTGTGATGATTAAATGAATTAATGTATGCAAAGTACTCAGAGCCGTGCCCGAGACACAAGTGGGTTCCGTGAAAGTTCTTGTGCTTTCTGGAATACAGATGATAACTAAATACTTCAAAGCAGGATTTACTTTATTCTGCTCAGTTTTTGCCCTCAAGTTAATGTCAATTTTGAAAGGAATAGGTTACAGCACTGAGTTTCTTTTCTTTGGTTCCTAATTCATTCATTCGGTGTTAAGTTCTCCCAGTGAAGAATACCTCTGCCTTTTTTTTTTTTTTAAAGACAGCAGCATTATTGAGATATAATTCCCAAGCCATACAATTCGCCCATTGGAAGCATACAGTCAATGGTTTTTGCTATATTCACAGAGCTATACAATCATTACCACAATCCATTTTAGGTCATTGTCATTATTCCAAAAAGAAGTCCTGTACCCATTAGCAGTTATGTCCCATTTTCCACCAACCTCCCAGGCCTAGGCAGCCACCAATCTATTTTCTATTTCTATAGACTTGCCTATTCTGCACATTTCACACAATCCCACAGCTTTTTAAAGAGGCCAAACTCTTCTTTCACTCATCATTAATCTATTTCCACCAAAACACTCCTCCATAAAACCAGGCACATAGCAGGTACCTTAAATGTTGTTGAATAAAAACAAAAACATGGGTTCAATTAACTTAAACATATCTTTTTTTTTTTCACATTTCATCCTGGGACCTTGTTGGTACAAAGCAAGATCAGGAAATATAGATCAGAAGCAGAGTTGTGCTTTTGCTTTTCCTGAGGCATAGACAGCTTTGTTGAGACTCCTCAAAGTAAAGTTCTAGTGTAGTGATTTTCAAACCTGGCTGTTCCTTACTGTTACCTGGGGAACAAAAATCCTGAGCCCTGAGCCCTGCTCCTACCCACCCTGGCCCAAAGTTATGTCTGGGGTGGGGCCCATGAATATCTTTTAAATGTTCCCCAAATTTAAATGTGATTCTATGAACAGCCAGGGTTGAGAACTCTTGATCCAAAGAAAACAACCCTTCTAAGCAAGAATGATTTGTTGAATTCCAGCCATGCCCAGAATGACACGCAGCCAAAGTTTTCAACTCTGTCTTCAGGGAAATGAATCTCTGAATTTTGAAGAAAGCAATTCAAAAACAGACTCTCATTTCACAAAAAAATTACTTTATAGTCAATGTTACTGTAAAACTGAACCATATGAAATTGCTGATATTTGACTGTTTTTGAGCAATAAATGAAAATTTCATATCATTCAACCTAAATGAATGCATTTATTTCTTGAAATAAAAGATGTATCATATTCAGTTTGAACCACCATTTTTCTAACCCACCTATTCATCTTCTTTGTGCTTCACATGTTTTTAAAAAAGAACATTTTAAGCTTTACTAAATATATACCTGTAGTAGAGTATGAAAAATAAATTAGCCATTAAGGAAGATAAAAGCATGAAAATTCAAAAACAGATAAAACAAGCACTAATTCTATGGACACCCTTCACATTTTGCCACACATTATTTCTGGAAAGCATGTCATAAAGTAGATTGTCATAAAACAAGTTATATTTTCCCATAGGAAAAATTTTATGATTAGGGGTTGTGCTCCTGACCAGACATCCTATAAATCAGAGAGATGATCAACAACAGATCATGAAAGCAAAGCTGCAAGAGCTATAAACCATCATAAACATTTAAAATAATAAATGTTATTTGAGTACCATAAAATACCAAAATTATATTTTACCCATTGATTATCATACTTTCATTTCAAAAGGTAATTTAGCACCACCCATCAAAACTCAAAAAGTACACGTTTCTTTGATTCACTTCTAGTGATCTTTCCTAAAGGAAAGCTGGTTCTGTTTCTTTCTCCCCTTGTGGGACCAAGTATAAAAGTCTTTGTCCAAACTTGAGACTCTGCACACTCCTGCTCTGACTGGGTTCTCCCCAACCATCCCCCACTCCCCGCCTCCTCATCTGAGGCTCTGCTCCTTTCGCCCATAAGCTGTGTGCTGCCCAGGTTCTGAGGACAATCCTGTCAGAGTCAGGAGGAATTTAAGGAACTTTAGTTCTCTGGTGCAGGCTCCACAGAGTCTAGTCAATTGCATTTCTGCTTTCATTTCCATCTCAGGCTGGAAAGTGGGGCTTCTACCTCCTTCCTGTACCCAGAACTGCTCCTTTCTCAGTCCTTCTGAGCCTCGCGGCTTGCCAGACTCTTTGTTCACCCCACCTCTGCCTACAAGGGGTTGAAGTTCTCTCCTTCAATCCCATGCTGTATCGAGAAGGAATCCTGTGACCTATTGCAACACATTTTTGATGCCAAACACATCTCTGGCAATCAAACGTTTCATGAGTGAATGAATTCCTAGATTTCTCCATTTCTCTGCACAATTGAACAGCCACTGCTGCCTCTTAGTGGGTCACTCTAAGCCAGCTGACCCCTTGGACTGCTGGCTGCCATGACTTCTTAGTGAAAGCCGTGTGCTTTGAAGACCCTTGGCCTTCCCTTGGAAGGGTCTCCAGGCCTCCTCCCTTTCTCTGTCCCTTCTTCTTTACTCCATTGATTAAGGCCTTACAAGCTCCAGGCACAACTCTCTCACCAAAACCCTCCCTATTAACCTCCAGACATTCTCTTCCTTGCCTCCCCAATCTCTCTGGTGTCTCACTCACTGCACAAAGGAGTGGGCACTTGGGGAAGTATCAGGACATGATTCTAGAACACTGGTTCTCAACCAGAGGCAATCTTGCCTTCCAGGGGACATCTGGCAACATGTGGAGGCATTTTTGGTTGTCACAATTGAGGGCATGCTATTAGCATCTGATGGGTAGAGGCCAATGATGCTGTTAAGCATCCTGCAATGCACTGGGCAGCTCCTATAATGAAAAATTATCCAGTCCAAAATTGGCTGAGGTTGAAAAATATTGTTCTAGAGAAATCAAAGAAATATTCTCTACCCTTCTTCTCTAGTGCTACAAATTAAATCAAACTGAAAATTAACAGAAGGATAATGCTTCTGTTTTCAGTAAAAACAAAACAAGACAAAACCTTTTCCAATTACTGAATTTCATGCTTATAATAAAAATATGAGAAAATAAAGGCAAAATATACCACTCTCACTGTGTATGTTATGTAGTTGTGATTGTATTCTGCTTTTTAAATATTACATGACAACCATCTTTTCTCCATGTTACTGAAAGGTATCACTTTCATTACTATGTGAGAGTCCTCCCCATGATCACCACAGCGCAATGAACTCCTCTCTTACTAGTGTAAATTTAAGTTGTTTCTAGACTTTCACTATTATAAAAGCTGTTGTGAATACATATTTGTGCATAAAACTCTTCCTGCAAAGGTAGTTATATCCAGGATAAATCTTAGAGACAGTCTATACTCCTGACATAATTTTTGAAAGGTAAACAGGATTTGCCAAAGGATTCTGACATCAAAACCTATGTGAAATGTTCCCCTGGACCCTAGCTCTGTTCTGGTCTAAAAACATACTCCAAACTTGCAAGTTAAAGTGTCTCCACTTGAGGAGCATCAAAGAAGCCAGAAAAACAATTCATCTCAGAATTTTCTGAATAGAGCACTGCAACGGCTCATGAGAATGAGAGTGAAAGGTTTTGTGATTTTGGGCACACAGACATAACTAATATGCCTTTAAGATGGTAGGATTCGTTGGTTACAGAGTCAAAATGATTTTATTTACAATGTCTTTCTTATAAGCATAATGCCATTTTCTGTTCATTAAAGTATTTAGCTATTTTATTTTATTATTTTTTGTTGATTTTCTCTTTATCTCAGGTATTTCCTTAGATCCTTGGGAATGCACTTATTTTGACAAGCATGTTAACAGCTTTTTTTTTTGGCATAAATTCAGAACATTTTTAAACAAGAATATGTCAAAGATAAAACTTTATTTTTAATTAACATCCAAACAGTTTTACTAAGTTTTAGCATCTGATTACAGCATGGCCACCGTAGAAGTTAAACTCTCACTTTCTTCTTGCTCCCAGATTCAAAGGGAAACCTACAAGTATATATAAATCAAAGCAAAACAATGTGTCTTGATATATAAACTCAGTGATGGTAGGAATTGTAAGAAGTTAGAAATCAGAGGATATGGACTTCCACTTATGTATGCCACTTGCAAGTCCCTTGTATAAGGCAAGTCATTGACATTTGTGGGGTTCAATTTCAAAAAAGAAGACTATTGAATATGCAACGGTGTCTGTGAAGTGCTTTGGGAGATACACATACTTCTCTAAATGCAGTAACAGTACAAAGAGAGTTGTTATTGCATGTTCCCATGTACCGTGAACTAACCTTTATGATGGCAATCTAGGTGTAACCAAGGGCACAGAAGTTCGTACTCATCACGTGAGCTGTGGGACTGGAGAGAAGCAATCAGATATCTGGGTGGGGAGTCTGTGATTCAAAAGCAGTTATCACAGCAGGAATCAAAAGTCCCTTCCATGTCACAACTCTGGGGACAGGATATTAGCCATGATGCTGGGAGGTATAATGTCAACAGCAACTAGGACCACTGACACCCCTATTTACTGAGGGTTTACCACACTGCAGACACTCTCTACGTGTTTTACTTGCATTATCTTGGTCAATTTTCATTAACTGCCCAACAGGCATTGTTACAGAAACAGAGATCAGACTGAAGAGAGAGTCAGTATAATATAAAATTTTAACACCTGCAAAATGGCAGAAAGTTCAACACTGTTTTCTCAGAGTCCAAGGGAAAAGTAGGAGTGGAATAAGGAGCTTGATGACATCACACAGGAGTTGTGAACCTGGGAGCCAGGTGGAGGCTATGGACCCAGCTAGGGTGAGCTCACACCTTGCCCAGGGCTGGGTGGGATGGCCAGCAGGACTTACAAATAGCCTGGGATTGTTCTTTTAGTAACAGGGAACAGTTGTTGCTGCTACAGTTGCCCTTTTGTTCTTGCTGTCCCCCATAACCAGGTCAAGAATGGACTAGGAGCCAGCAGGCTCCCAGTGGTGTCCAACGTTTTGGTGTCTCTAGGCTACGCTGGAAGAGAAGAGTTGCCTTGGGCTACATACTAAATATACTGTGACATGTAATCACAAAAAAACCCAGTTTATTTTTTAAAAAATTTCATAATGTTTTAAGTAAATTTATGATTTTGTGTTGGGCCACATTCACAGCCATCCTGAGCTGCATGTGGCCCACAGGCCGCAAGGCTGGGCATCCCTGCATCTAGCCTGCACTGTGGAAGTGAGAGAAATAATGGTGGAGCCTTGGTTCCTGGGTACAACCTGCCACACTTTGTTAAACCCACAGTCCCCTCGGCCCAGGACTTGTCTCCAACAGTGAAATAAAAAACTAATGTAATGGCTTGTGAACTTCCTTTTTAATAACAAATTTTTTTTTAGAGAAATCTTAGGTGGAAGCCCAAAATTTACAAAAGATACAATGTAGAGAAATTCTGGTTTAAAGAGAGGAAGGAAGCCCAGAATGCCCTCCTTCCACTCTAAATATAATACTTTCATGTAAGCACGGTGTACCCTTTCACATAAACACGAGTGGCTAAGGACCCTAAACATTCTAATTCTCCCGAGGACTCCAGGAGCAAACTGTTACCATATAGTTTCCCAAAACTTAAAAAAAAATCTATTTAAGTTTTCCATATACATCCTATTTTAACTACAGAGCCCATCCACTCTTTACTGCCCCTTTCACAAGTACCAGGACAAGAGAAAGTCTAGGTCCATTCTCTTGTCCTAGACTTGGTCTGCTCCAACTTCAAGGAGCATCATCCCTGACTCCTAGTATTTACACTAGAACTATTTATGACTTCAGAAACTTTGTTCACATTCTCCCCTTCTCTCCATACAGAACATTCCTAATCTGTTTAGTCTGTTCTCACTGGAGGATTAAGTGCAATAATGTATGTAAAGCATCAAGCAAGGGAGGTGGCATAAAGGAGAGGTTCAGCAAGTATTATGCTCTAACCCTTCCTTTTCCATCTCCTTCATCATTTAAGAGGCTCTTCTCTAGTTTTGCCTTCCATTGTAATGTTTTGCTCCTTTCTCTCTGCTGTGCCCTAATGGGGGTGGGGAGGGCAAGGTAGAGTTATCTTCACCAACACAGCCAATGATATTGCAAGACTACAAGAACCAACCCCAACCAGCACTACGTAAAACATTTTCACAGTCAGGAACACCGAGTTCACTCTTATCTTTGTATTGTAGCTTCTAAGTCCTTGATAGAAAAATTGTAGCAAAGAAAACTTGGCTTGAAAGGCGAGGGTGAGGGTACTTGTGAGGTTGGAAGTAGGGGTTGAGGGGAGGCACAAGAGTGGGGAGGATTTGATACAGCCAGGCAATGTGGGAAGAAGAAAGAAGTTCCCTCAGCAGAAAGAAAAGCAGAGAACAGTTCTTGGAGAGGACTGGAATTGGTAGGAAGGGAGCTAGAGTTCTCTTCCTGAACTTGTACATGGAGGAGAAGAGAATCATGGAAAATTTCAAGACAATATTGGCAGGAAAATAAATTGGCACGACATTTTGACAGGACCATTTATCAATACCCATTGCAGTTTTAAGTGTGTATAGCCTAAAATTCTGCAATCTCGTTTTTAAAAATCTAAACTTATAAAAATATTAACATTGCACACATAGGTGTAGAATGATGTTCATTCCTGCATTGTTCGTAAGGGAAAAATATTGGGAATAGCCTGAGAGTTCATCAACAGGGACTGATTAAGTAAGTTATGGCATATCAGTGAAAAAAAGAACGAGGTAGCAATATATACATATGTAGTGATATGAAAAAATCTAAAAAAGATACGGTAAGTATAAAAGGTAAGTTGTAATTTGTATAATATGAGGCTATCTTGGTTTTGAAATTATGTAAATATTCACATAAATATAAGAAAGCCATCTGGAAGGTTACATGTGGATTATCTCAAAATTTTTTTTGGAGAGGTAACTTTAACTTTTTACTTGAGGTACTTCTAGATTGTTGAAATTTATAATTAAAAATAAATAGGAGAGCTAGCTGTAGCACAGTGGTTATATGCATGGGCTTTGAAGCCACCCTACCTGAGTTTGAATGCCTGCTATGTCTTGTCCTAGAAGTGACAGATAACTTAATCACTCTGAGACTCAGTTTCCTTATTCATCAAATGATAATAATGATAGTACCAACCTTGTAAGTTGTTGTGCCAATTAAATGGGTCAGTACAAATAAAGAGGTGAGAAAAGGCCTGGCACATAGCATGTAAAAAGAGAATAATTTGTTGGTTTACATTACCAGATGACAGAAGGGGAAAAAGAGGGAAAAGATTAGTGCCAGATGATAAAGGGCCTTGAACACCAGGCTAAGGAGTGAGAATTAATTTATTCAGCAGGAAACGGGGAGTCATTTATTTATTTAACAAATATTTATTGAGTGCCTTCTATATGCCAGACACTGTTCTAGATAGTTGGGACACATCAGTGAAAGAAGTGGAAAGCAGCATTTTAGAAAAGTACCAATGTAATCAAGACTTCGGTCAGAGGGATATAATGGATGTGTATCTTAAAAGTGCTGGGTGCATGTGTTTGGAGGAAGATGATCAGGAAGACTGAGGGGCTGTCAATCAGGGGGTCGTTGCATTGTTAGGGAGATGAGGACCTGAAACATGAAAGGGAATTTAGGCCTAAAGCCCAGAAAAGGTATCCAAAGCCTCAGGTAACAGATCCCTAGTATAGGCAAGGTGGCTGCGTGTGCAGGCTTCAGGTGGGGAGCTGTGGCTAGCCAAAGAACCTGTGAACACCAGCTTTTGAGACTTCATTTTAGCCTCGGCCAACTCAGCTGGCCTGCAGTCAGGTGACCTGGCTTCAGTCCCATGTTTACCACTGACCCAGGGTGCCTTGAAGAACCAAACCTCTCTGGGCCTGAGTCTTCACAGAAAACAAGAGGGTCACCCTTGATAATCTCCAGGGCCCCTGTCAGCTCTAACATTCTGTAGATTTCATGTCATCACCAACAAGAAAATGAATGGCACTTCCTTTCCCATTATCAAAGCATTACATAGCAGAGTCAATGACAAACCACTAAAACACAGGCTTCAGATGTGCAGGATAATGTATGAGAAGATTGTTTACATTCATTTCCTTTTTGAGAAAGTGTATACTGAATTTTAAGCCAAATGTATGTGTCAAGGTCTGAAAACGGGTTACTCAAATAATTGCCTTCCATACATGCAGCTGTTCTAAAGCATAAACCACACTGATCCAATACAACCATCATCTGTTCCATAAAGAATATGAACATTCGTCTGGCCCTTATTTTTAGAGTAAAAGGTCAAATGCACAAGGGGTGAAATGCGGTTGAGTCCACTGTGCCAGATGCAGAGAGGGGTGGTAGGCCAATTATAAATCTGAACTTGTGGGTATTTAAATAAGATGGTTTAGAATACCAAAAAAAAAAAAAAAGTAAATCATGGAATATCCAAGCAGCAAAGAGAAGCCACAAAGAGGCTCACCTTTCATTTGTTCATTCATTCAACAAATTGCTCTCACAAAATAAATTACCAAAATAAACAGACTGATTCATTTCCCATTTTTTCCCATTGCTTGTTGGAGTTTGGTTCTCCCCTCCCCCGACCCAGGGTCATGGGATGCCTGAACTTCAGGCTCTGTTGTGTGTGAGAAAAACTCTGCATCAAGATAATCTACTCTATGTTAGAAGAAATTGTAACTGTCTTGTACCCACAAGTAACAGGCACTGAAGCCAAGCTCCCTGAGCCCTGATTTCAAATCTGCCACTTACTAGCTAAGTGACTTAGGGCCAAGTTACTTAGCTCCTTTCTGGTTCAGTTTCCCCCTCATAGTGTTGTGATGAGGATCTTCCTATTTCTACATTGCTTTGAATAGCGTCTGCTGTACAGTAAGCACTGTATATGTTTATAAAATAATCTTAGTTGCTAGAGGCAACACAAGGCAGCTGAGAGCAGTCACACACTGATTCTCTTAGAGGATACTTCCTCTCTGCTCATCCTACTCACTTATAAAAGTGAGTTTACCAAGGAAAACCATATGTTAGACAAGACAAGGATCAGCTGTTCTTCATTTTTACTTAGAAATGGCTGGGAGGAATTTACACTAAAAAACCTCCTGCTTGGATGGCTGCAATCAGAATGACTCTTCTCTTTAAAAAGGAGGTATGAGTTTGTCGGTAGAGATGAAATTAGAATGCCCTGGCATGATGCCTACCAGCCTCAGAGTCTGCAATTTCAACCAACTGTTTGCTTGAGTTATTTGAACCCATTTTATTCTTAGATGTTCTGCTGTGTGAGTGATTGAGTTGTACGTGTGTGTACGCACATACAATAGGGGGAAAGGGTAATAAGCCCCATGGTGACACGATGCTTCCATGTTTGAGTCTGAGTCATTCTAGCTCCAACACTTAGACTTGTGATCTAGAACATATTACCTTATTTCTTGAGCCTCAATTACTGAACAGAAAAATGGTTTTGACAAGTGGTCTTTTGGGTGTTCTTCTCTAAATAAAGACCTATTATTCTAAGTGGCTGGTATGATTTGTTTTCATAACAGTGCTGCCCTGCAGGCTGCTGCCTCTCTGCTTGCTGAGACAGAACTTCAAGGTATCTGGTACCATAACAGATTAGTAGCACAAACATTGGATTCAGACCCTGTGTTCAAACACCAGTTTTGCCACTATCTGGTGACCTTGAAAAAATGTCTGAACCTCTCTGAGCCTCAGTTTGCCTATCTGTAAAGTGGTGATAATAATAACAATGTCTTATCCGGTGGCTGGGAGCAATAAACCAGGATACTTGAGAAGCACTTAGCATGATGCCTGGCAGTCAGTGATCATTAAATAGTAACTGTGCTTGTCCCCAAGTGTCCTGTGAGATCTTAGGTATATTCATCTTTGGATAGTGATGGGCAGTTCATTACCTAGTTTTTATATTAGCTTTTAAAATCTCCAGTGAGAACTCCTTTTAAACATGCCATATGCCTCCTCCACTGTTGCTCTTCTCCTCCTCCTCCTTCCCCCTTCTTTAAATTTCAGAAAAAATCAGCTATTTTAAGGTATGTGTAAGTGGTTGCCTACTATTCACCAGAAGAGATTCCAAGGCTTTTTGTAAGGAAGATTTCATGTCAGGCTGCATTCTTTAGGAAGCTGCCTGTCCTGTTCTTTTCCCTGGGCAACCCCTGGAATGAATGGGTTTTAAGTACCTCCCTCTGAGGTGGCTGGATGAGATGGGAGGTGGGGCTGCTGGGAGCTTAACACAGGGCTGCAGGGCAGAGGAGTCAGTGAGGAGAACCCAAAGAAGGAGTTCTGGCTTTGGCCCTTCCAATAACTAGCTATGTTGCCTTGCACAGGTCACTTACACTCCCCAGATTGTACTATCTTCATCTGTAACATGAGAGGGCTAGCAACGGGCAAAAAACAGGAAGACAATTCACCAAGGAGGATGAACACTATATACATTGTTCCCTTCACTACTTATCAAAGAAATGCAAATTATAGGAATAAAAGACATCATTTTTTACCATTATTAAAATAAGAATTTAAAAACATTTGCATTTAAAATTCTTTTGCATTACTGGGAGCATGCAAATTGGTACAACGGCTAGGGATTAGAAAACAATTCATATCGTGTCTCATGAAAGAGAATGAGGTAAACATCAGTGTAAATTCTCAACTCTGCAGCTCACTAGTTTTGAGGCTCAACTTTTCAAGACTCCATTTCCTCATCGGAGGAAAAATGGGTAAAGTGGGGATAGTAAAAATAATGGCCACTTGATGGGTTGTTGCAAGGTTTAGAATTATGTCAATAATGGGCCCAACCTACTGTTAGGCACATAACAGATGCTATTGTGAAGATGAAGATGACGAGGAGGAAGATGAAGATAAGATGATGCTTGACTCTGCCTGGCTCATATTATAATACCACTGGAGAGAAAACCCGTTCTCTTCTCCTTTCTTGGATTCCTTGTCAGAATCTGACCTTGTGGCAGGCAGAGCACACAGATGCTCACTGCAGCCCCACTCATCTAATTTCCTATGGGATTCTGACCCCTGTTCTCAGAGGATCCCTGGCAAGTCCAAGTACATGCCCACCCAAACAACTCCTACCCCCTGCCCCCAACACATGCACTACCACATGTCAGATGCCAGTCCTGCCCTGCCCCTATGATTCTCACTCAGTTTTGTAAACAGACTTCTGGCCTCTTGGGCCAGAACCTTAGGGCTTGCACACATAGCAGGGAGTGACATCTTCCTTGTGACGCACAATGTCTGCCTGCATCTCCCTCCAAGCAAACACAGTCCAGGCCTTCCTGAGAGTTCAACTCCCCTGACACATGTCAGCTGCAGCCATCACCAGGAACTTCTGTGTCTGCCTCTGGCCACCATATTTACCAAATAACTCACCCTTCCCCCTGGGGAGGCCCTCAGTTACTTGTTTTCAAATGCCCATTTGCTTCTGAACAGGGTTTTACTCTTCTTTCTCAGATTTCTCCTGTGATCCATCTCTTGTTTTTTGATAATTTAAGTTCAGCATTGACTTGAATTGCCATGGAGCCTTTATCTACTCAATATCAAAGATATCTCTTCTTGAATGTTTCTTTCAATTCCTTCTCAATACCAGGTTCTGTTTCTGTTCCCATTTTGCAACCTAATAAGGACTGAAATCTGTTTTCAGTAGTTACTTGATTTTTTTCCCTCAGCTTTAAAAATGATTTCAGAGAACCATGGAACCAAAGAACTGAAAGGAACTCATGGAGTCCTCATTTCATTCATGAAAATGCTGAGGTTTCTAGGGGCAAACTTTGTGGTGGTCACTCAGTGGTGAGGTACTCAGGAGAGAGAAAGCAGACTATACACTCCTAGGAAGTGCTCCTTCTACCCCTCAGCCTGACGCATGCCCCATTTCCTTGGTAAACCAGGCCCAGGTAATGCATGACAATGATTGCATTTCCTTCTATGGAGAGAGGGCCTGGTGGCTTGGCAGAAATAGGTGTCCCAAATCCATCATGGACTCATTTCTTTCCCTTTCTTCTCTGGCTGTGTCACATTCATTTTCTAGGCACTTTCTCCAGCAAGCCCACCTGAGCCTCCAATGCTGAGCAGGGAATCCTCTAGTGTGTTCCCGGTGGTGCCTTGTATGTCTTCTCTCTGAGCTAGGTGTTGCTCACCAGTCTTGCAACAGATCATTACCTGTTTTGTTTGCAGCCACCTTCCCTAGGGGTCTGCATGCAGCATGAAGGCAGAAAAGACACACTTAACCCATGCCAAAGTGTTAGTGACTTTTGAAATCTCTCCTACCTGCTGAGACCCAGGGGCTAAGCCCTTGAATAAAGGAAGAGTCCCAGAGGAAAAGCCCAAGGACAAACAACTTCACAATTTTGGACTGAATGACTCTCCTCTTAAATTTTCAAAAAATTGAGAATAAACTTCTTACCCAAGCATGTAATGAGTGCAAAGCAATTAACCAGGCCCAGATGAGCATACCTGAGCCCCCTCCTCTTGATTCATACCTGTTCTTATTTAGGGCCCTGATTCTGTAGAAAAGAATAAGCCTTTGAGAACATCTTCCCCTTGTTGTTTAAGTAGCCTGGCCTTCAACCCAGGGTGACTCAGAGTCCTGGCTGCCCTTCAGGATGAAATGAGAGGGGAAGACTGGACCCCATTAGAGGCAGAAAGAGTGATGTGAAGATAGGAATGGAATAATTCTGGGAATCAACTTCTCTGATTTCCCCACCACATTATCTCATGTAACCCCCAAACCCCAAAGACAACCTAACATGTAAGTCCTTTATGATCTCCCCTGGAAAAAGACAAGGAAATAGAAAGCTCACTAACTGCCTGAGATCCCAGACAGATGGGTTAGAGATTGTGCTGACACTTGCCCAGAACATCAGGCTCTTCACCACTGCCTCTTTTTGTAATTTCCTACAGTCTTCATAAAAGGGTCAGGTATATAGGTGTGTTCTCCTGAGCCATTTAAATACTCACGGTACTAATAAGACAACTAGAAAATTTGAATTGGGTATTTCTAACACTCCTTTCTGTCCAGACTTCCTGCTTGGCCTGCTCCTCACTCCTGGAATGAACCTTTACCTCCTGTGATGATTAAATATCCACTGGGTCTTATCTGCCTCCTTCCTCACCATAAAGACTTCAACCCAAATTCACTTCTCATTCTCCATACTCCTATTATGTTTGTGGATGGCTCTGCAAAAGGTAATATTTCACAGAATTGTCCAACCACTAGATAGTAATTTATTATTTTATAACAAACATGGAAATGAATATTTTTGAGCATTTGCTATTTGCTAAATAATATTTTTCTTGTTTGATATTCATGGTAATTAAAAAAAAATAAATATCGACTTCCAGTCAAGATCGAGGTGTAGGTAGACACACTGTACATCCTTGCACAACCAAAATAAGGACAACAACAATTTAGAAACAAAAAACAACTGGTACCAACAGAGAATTGAACTGTATGGAAGTCCGACAACCAAGGAGTTAAAGTAGACATATTCGTCCAGACCGGTAGGAGGGGTAGAGTCAGGCAGCAGGGTCGAAAGGGGTCACAACAAAGCAGTGGATGGCGGACCAGGGCATGTCAGGCAGCAGCTGGAAGACCCAGAGAGGCGGCAGACTGTGGAGGGGCACAGTGCACAAGGCAGCTGGTGGACTGGGTGGTCCCACATTTGCACTCAGATAAACCAGGCGAAACTGGGGAGTGAGACAGACCCACAACCCAGGATCCCAGCACTGGGAAATAAAGCCTCAAGCCTCTGATTGAAAACACCTGTGGGGGTTGAGGTAGCAGCAGGAGAATCTCCCAGCCTCACTGGAGAGTTCATTGGAGAGAACCACAGGGTCCTAGAACCTGCGCAAGCCAACCTACCTGGGAATTAGTGCCAGAAGGGCCCAATTTGCTTGTGGGAAGCAGGGGAAGTGACTGAAATTTGGCAAAGAGTGGAGCAAGTGCCATTGTTCCCTTTCAGACCCCAGCCCACATACAATGTCACAAACCAGTGACTGGGTTGCCCCGTCCTGGTGAACACCTAAGGCTCTGCCCCCCATGATGTAACAGGTCAGTCAAGATAAAAAAAAAATGGCCCAAATGAAAGAACAGATCAAAGCTCCAGAACAAATACAACTAAGCCACGAAGATATAGACAACCTATCAGATGCACAGTTCAAAACACTGGTGATCAGGATGCTCACAGAATTGGTTGAATTTGGTTGCAAATTAGATGAACAAATGAAGGCTATCCTAAGTGAAATAAAGGAAAATGTACAGGGAACAAATAGTGATGGGAAGGAAACCAGGACTCAAATCAACGTTGTGGACCAGAAGGAAGAAAGAAACATCTAATCAGAAAAGAATGAAGAAACAAAAATTCAAAAAAATGAGGAGAGGTTTAGGAACCTCCAGGACATCTTTAAATGTTCCAACATCTGAATTATAGGGGTACCAGAAGGAGAACAGGAAGAGCAACAAGTGGAAAAGTTATTTGAACACATAATAAAGGAGAACTTCCCTAATCTGGCAAAGGAAGTCCAGGAAGCTCAGAGAGTCCCAAAGAAGGTGGATCCAAGGAGGAACACACCAAGGCACATCATAATTACATTAACCAAGATTAAAATGAAGGAGAGAATTCTAGAAGCAGCAAGAGATAAGGAGACAGTTACTTACAAAGGAATTCCCATAAGAATGTCAGCTGATTTCTCAAAAGAGACCTTCCAGGCAAGAAGGGGCTGGAAAGAAGTATTCCAAGTCATGAAAGTCAAGGACCTACATCCAAGATTGCTCTATCCAGCAAAGCTTTCATTTAGAATGGAAAGGAAGATAAAGTGCTTCTCAGATAAGGTCAAGTTCAAGGAGTTCATCATCACCAAGCCCTTATTATATGAAATGTTAAAGGGATTTATCTAAGAAAAAGAAGATTAAAAATATGTACAGTAAAATGACAGCAAACTCACAATTATTAACAGCTACACCTAAAACAAAAACAAACTAAGCAAACAGCTAGAACAGGAACAGAAACACAGAAATGGAGATCACATGGAGGGTTAGCAACAGGGGAGTGGGAGGAGGAGAGAGGGGGAAAAGGTACAGAGAATAAGTAGCATAGATGGTAGGTAGAAAATAGGGGGAGGGTAAGAATAGTATGGGAAATGTAAAAGCTAAAGAACTTACAAGTATGACACAGGGACATGAATTAAAGGGGGGGAATGTGGCTGGGAGGGGGTGGAGGGGAGTGAAGGGGAAAGTGGGACAACTGTAATAACATAATCAATAATATATATATTTTTTAAAAAGGTAAACAATGGAAATAAATAAATAATCTCCCTCTTTACAAAAAGGATATTGAGCCTTGATGACTCTATCTGAGAAAATAATATATCCTAACAGTTTAGAGTGTGAGCTTTGTTATTAATTTGCTGGGTTCAATCTCAGTTTACTAAGTAGATAAATGTGCACAAATGGCTTCCCTAAGCCTCAGTTTTCTGATCTACAAAATGGGGTCACGTGCATGAAGTGCTGAGCACATGACTGGCACAGAGTAAAGTGCCCAGTGACCAATAGTACTTAATGTTACTAGGAAGAAACAGAACTTCGAGTCAACCCCCTGTTGTCTTACTCCCGGGCAGATGTTTTTCTGACATCTGTAATCTGACATAGGTAGATTCTGCTTTTCATGTAATCTGACATAGGTAGTTTATTATCCCTATTTTAATGCTAAGGAATTCGGTTCAGAAAACTGAAGCGACTAGTTCACAATCATACAGTTGTTAAGTGTCAAGGCTAAGGGTTAAGCCAAGTGCAGCTTTCCTTGACTTTCCAACACCATGCTGCTGCCTAGGTTAATCTGTTAGTTTCATGTAATCTTCTTCCTTCCAAATGAGTGATAAGCTCCTCTGAGTCAAGCAAAGTCACTTCCACTTTGCCTGTGTTCTCCTATATAGTCTGACATAGCACCACACATGAGGTGCTCTCGACACACCACTGGTCAAGGAAATAGTTGATGTCCTTGCTGAGCCTGGCACCCTGCTCCTTCTTCAAAACCATGAGCAGTTTCAGCTATGATGATGGAGACATATAAGACAGAGGGATTTAAGAAAGTGATTCCAGAGTCTTCTAACAATTTTCTTCCCATTTTACTTATGAGAAGTAAATCTCAAATAGCAATTCAAGGTGTTTTTAAAAAGACAATGTTCTACTGAATAATCACCACAACTTCTTCTATAATAAATGGTGTTTAAAAAGAGAGGGATCTGTTAGAGATGAAAAGACTCAAGAGACATAGCTATCTAATGTAATATTTAGACCTGATTCTAGAAAACAAATTTTAAAAGCCATTTTGAGTGCAATTAGGAAAATTTGAGTACAGGCTTGTTATCGAATAATAATTTGGAATATTATTTGTTTAGGTATGATAATATTGTGGTTATATTTTTAAAAAGTCTTTATCTGTAAAAATTACATAATGAAGTATTAGTGGATGAAATGGTATAAACCTGGGATTTACTTTAAATACTCCAGTAGGAAAGGAAAATACTCCTGGGAAGATATTGATGAAACAATATTAGTAAGTGTTGGTAAATGCTGAAGCAAGGCGACAGGTACATGGGGGTTACTTATACTATCCTCAAAATTTTTGTTTGTTTGCAAACTTACACAATAAAAAGTTTTGTTTTCTTCTTAAAGAATGAATGAATGGTGAATCCCCAACAATCTTCAGAGCTCAGTTTCCTCAGTGATGTGAAAAGTCATTTTCTCCCCAAGTTCCCAAATGTACTCATCCAAGAGGTTAAGCACCTGTTGTGATGACAGCTCATCTGGACCATTCTGCCACCTCTTCCCAGTCAGTCTGCTCTGAACTAACCTTGTCATCTCCCACCACACTGTTTCTGCTATCCCTGCCCTGCCATTGCTACTATCTCCTTCCACTCTTCGTGCAGAAACCTCAGCATCACCTTTGCCTCCTTCCCCCCTTTCATCCCCAAGGCCAGGAAGCCTAGGCACTTTGCAACATGAGTCAGACAGACAATCTTCCTTTCCATTCTGATTGCTCCAGCCCTGTCTAGAGCCTCAGTCCCTCACACTCAGATTGTTGCATCAGTCTTCTAGCAGGTCACTTCCTTTGAACTTTCGCTTTCTGTGCAAACCCTTGGATTGTGCAAAACTCCAGACTGCCATATTTGATGCTTTTCCTTGGAATGGCTCACTTTGAAACCCATCTGCTCTGTCCCTGTCCACATACCCCTCTTAGAAATTCTTACGGCTGAGCTCTATCTTATTACCTTAAGCAGCTCACTGAGTGCCTCCTCCAGCCACTTTAGAAAAAGTCTGGTTACACTAGACCAGAAGTTCATCAGGCAGGGACTTGTCTGTCCCCCACTATATTTCAGCACTTAGCTTGATACTTGGCACACAGTTGTGGGTGCTTAGTACATGTTGGTTGAATGAATGGGTTCGTGAATGAACAAATACTGTGAAAAAAATCCTGACTTCATCTTTCCCTCCAAGTAACTATGGAGACCTCTTTTAAGCATGGGTCCAAATTCTGTCTACCCCAAGCCTCTGAGGGCTAAATCTTCAAGGATTTTTGTTAGGAGACCTTAACGAAGGACATTTGAAAATCCAAATTAAGATATTCTAGGATTTCCCTCTCCCACGCACACAGTCTAAACAGTCTTTAACTGATGGGTTAAATAATCTTAGCTTTACCTCTGACTACATCTGAACTTGATTTAGCCACCAATGTCTCTGATCCTTGGTTTCATCAAAGGAGGGGGTGGATAGGGGGATGGTTAGCATGGGGTCCTGTCAGTTATAATCTTCTTGGTACTTTCTTTTATAAAAGTCAAAATGCCAGACTTCCGGCCAAGATGGAGGCGTAGCTGGTCACACTGAGCCTCCTCTCACAAACAAGATTAAGGACAACAAAAATATAGAATGAAAAACAAAAAAAGAAAAGAAAGGTCAACAGAACAGAGAGAAAATTGAATAGTGCAGGAGTCCAACAACATTCACCCAGCCCAGTAATAGGGGCGGAGTCAGCAGCCAGTGGAGTCCGCAGCTGGGGGAGTTGGGTTGCAGCCCTGGGTGCACAGTCACCTCAGGCACACAGGTGGCAGCAGTGCTAAACGGGAGCAGACCCAGGGAGGCTTGAAAGGTGGCTGACTGTGGACACGAATTTGTGCACAGATAAACCAGGCAAAAATGGGCAAAGGACAGGCTGCACAATACAGGGCCCCTGCTCCGGGAAGTGAAGCCTAGGAGCACCCGTTGAAAATACTTGTGGGGGCTGAGGTGCCGGGAGGGAGTCCCAGCCTCACAGGAGAGTTCATTGGGGAGACCCGCAGGGTCCTGGAGCGTGCACAGGCCCACCCACACAGAGGTCAGCACCAGAGGGGCCCAATTTGACGGGGAAGGAGGCTGAGGGGAAGGAGGCTGAGGAGACTGGAACCCATGAAAGAGTGCGGAGCAAGCGCCATCGTCCCCTCTTGGACCCCACCCCCACATCTAACATTACAACCCAGCCACCCGGCTGCCCCGCCCTGGAGAATGCCTAAGGCTCCGCCCCTCACTACGTAACAGTCACAACCAGACAAAAATAGAAAGACCAAAACCAAGGTTGGCTAAGACAGGAGAGCAGACCAGGACCCGGAACTGATTCACCTGAGTGACCAGGAGGTGGTCAGCCTATCAGATGCAGAGCTCATAGCACTGGTAGCCAACCTATCAGAAGCACAGTTCAAAACTCTGGTGATTAGGAAGCTCACAGAATTGGTTGATTTTGGTTGCAAATTAAAGGAACAAATGAAGGCTACAATAAGTGAAATGAAGAAAAACACACAGGGAACCAACAGTGATGGGAGGAGAACTGGGACTCAAATCAATGGAGTGGACCAGAAGGAAGAAAGAAACAACCAAACAGAAAAGAATGAAGAAACAAGAATTCAAAAAAATGAGGAGAGGCTTAGGAACCTCCAGGACATCTTTAAATGTCCCAACATCCAAATTATAGGGGTACCAGAAGGGGAAGAGGAAGAGCAACAAGTGGAAAACTTATTTGAACAA